>LPNX010926428.1:166134-201659 GCA_001517045.1 Pseudotsuga menziesii
TCTAGTCTTTTTATGAAGCTGTTCTGTCCTTGATTCCAGGTCATCCAAATTGATGAACCAGCACTTAGGGAAGGGTTGCCTTTACGCAAGACAGAACATGCACACTACCTGGATTGGGCAGTTCACGCTTTCCGAATTACCAACTGTGGTGTAAATGATACTACCCAGGTCTGATCTAACTTTTAACTCTACCTGATTACACATATCTTGTTATGTAAGGACATAAAAAGTATGTGGTAGCTGGCATTGACTTAATTGCTATTAGGTTTCACTTTCATCTCTATTTTGTTGTCTGATTCTGCAGATCCACACACACATGTGCTACTCCAACTTCAACGATATCATCCATTCTATCATTGGTATGGATGCTGATGTCATTACCATTGAGAATTCCCGATCTGATGAAAAATTACTCAGAGTTTTCCAGGAGGGTGTGAAATATGGAGCTGGAATTGGCCCTGGAGTATATGACATCCACTCTCCACGCATCCCACACACAGAAGAGATTGCAAACCGTATCCGCAAGGTGCTCTTGCTAATACTTTCAGCTTCTAGAATCCATCTGTTTTCACTATTTGTTACAATCTCAAAGCATATAACAAGGGGGGAACACTAAACTGCTCTTACCTTCTGCATTGCTAGATGCTTGCTGTGCTGGAGACAAACTTCCTCTGGGTAAACCCTGACTGCGGTTTGAAAACTCGAAAGTATGGTGAAGTTGTTCCAGCATTGACCAACATGGTTGCAGCTGCAAAGTTCCTGAGAGATGAACTGACAAGTGCAAAGTGCAAATAGCCTAGTTTTGTTTTTTGTCTTTCCTTGGAATACAAATTGTCCCATCCTCAAGCCCGAAAGCAAGGGTGAGATTGCTGGTACCTTGCCAGCCCCCATCAACAATTGGTTCATGAAGATCCCAATCAACAACGGACTCACAAAGAGGGAACATGTCACAAATGAGATTTCAACCCAGGTGGACAGGATAACAATACTCCTCTCAACCACATATGCTAGACCCAATTGACAAGAATAGCTTAGTTATGAATGTCTACAGTTGATTTGTGTTTCAATATAGGTCTCGGTCAGTTTGAAGGTCCTAATTCTAGTTCTAAGGATCCTCTTTTCATGAAAATGGGTTGGTATCATTAGTTTCAGGGCTAATATTGTTCATGAATTTGTTAAGCTCCTCTTTGAAAATTCAAAGCTGTATTAATTTGTGTTTTACCCTTGGTTATTCTGTGCCTGGCCAGTTTTAGGAAGAGAAGAGGATAAAATGACATAGATGAGCTCATGAACCTTGAGATTTGATCCAACATTTTAAGCAAATATTTAGGATAGAGAAGCTATACTTAAAGCTATAATCATTGAATGCTTTTGCAATTTTCTGGCCAATTTTTCCCATATTGTACATTTTTTAATGTCTCTCTACTTTAAGAAGTCTTCTTTACTAATTCTATCAAAGGAGCTCTATTATAATTTAATCCATCATAAACGAACCTAAAGGCTAAAACTGATTAATTAAGTTTTTTCCTTGGAAAAATATTAGAATATCTGGCACTAATATTTTTAAAAAGAGTGCAAGTGCAATGCCAGGAATAAATGGACCATCACGTGCCTGTTGAAATTGCTTTAATTGCATCCTTTGTTGCATCAGCAGCAAGGTCTTATCCCTTGGCTACTTCGCACTGGTGGTTAAGATAGGTTAAAAACAAATCCATAAATTTGCCTCTTTGCACTGCAATCAGTGAAAACAAATCTGTATAATAAATTTTTCTTTTTGATAAATAAAACTTCAAACACTATTTTTTCCAAGGTAAAATTTTGTGCATTGGAGTCTGCCTGGGAAACACAATTCATCCCACTCTCTAGCCCATAAGTGAGAATGAGAGTGCTAGTACCTTGTCAACCCCACACAATTTTTTTTTTCCAGAAGAAAAAGAGTTTAACTTTTATATTAGAAAGTTGAAATCAGTACATACATAATAACTTATACCGTTTGGCTTCCTTCACAAAATACAGTCATCACTATACATAAATAACTGAAAACTTAAGAAACTTCTTTACAGATTAGCAGATATAATCTAATTCTTGCTCAAAAATACAGCCGGTCTACTATACTGTTTAGCTGCAACACTAAAAGCATCAATCCCACTTGGATCTGGATAAAAACTTAGCTGAAAGAAAGTGATGTCTGCAAAGCAATGGAGCATCCATTCCAGGTCTCAAAGAAAATGCGCATATCCATCTCACCAATACCAATTTTAGACAACTTGTCAGCTTCTGCATTAAGCTCCCGGAATATATGCTTCAGCTTGATACTCAAGAAAGAAGAAATCAGCAAGCGAACCTTTGATTTCCAACGATCTAAGAGAAGTGACTGGAAATTATTTACCCCATTAGCCCAGTCAATAATGATGTGCGAATCACCAACAATATAGATATTCTCCACCATATATTCCTTAGAGACAAAGAGTAATGCCCACAGGGCCAAGAGTTGTGCCCTGGTATTAGTCCCACTTCCATCCTTCATCCATCCCTTGATAACCGTCTAATCATTAAGCTAAACTTTTAAGTACAAAGCCCGCACCACAAACACCAGTCTGTGCAGCGCCGTCGAAAAAACCAATCGGGCAATCCATCAGAAAGGAAGGCTGTAGAATAATTCGGGTCTTCTTCACTGAATTGGGTTTGTGCCACTCTGAATAAACCCCAATAATTCTTGAAACCATGACCAATGAAAAATACTTATCATCATCAAACAATACTTTGTTACTTATCTTCCAGCATTCCCAAATTGCAAACAAAGGAAGATACCTCAGACCTGTTATGTTTCACATTGAAACTCCAGAAGTAAAGGTTGTCAGCCAGCAGCTCCCTATCCCACATAAACGCAATATGATAGTACTCACCTAAAGTCGCCAGTATGTGCCTGAAAAACGAACACCTGCCAAAAAGATGGTTCACACTTTCTGCATCAACCTTATACATTACGCATCTATTAGGGCCAATATATCCTTTATGCTGCAGTGAGTCCCAGGTAAGCACCCGATTGTTCAAACATAACCACACAAAAAGTTTAATTATCAGTGGACAAGGAACTTTCCAAATCCAATTGTTCCACCAGTTTACCGAGAGTACAGAATTGGACTCAAGGATCGAGTCATAAGCCAGTTTAGCTGTCACTTTCCCCTATCTTTATTCCTCCCCCACACCAGCTGATCAGGTTTAGCCGAGAGACAAATTCCAGCATGATTCAAGCCCCCTATATAACAGGTCCATTCCTCCCCAAGTCTACCAGACAATTGGAGATCCTGAGCTGAAACCCAACGATACTTCCCAAAAAGATCCATCCTCCAGATCTGCTGCAACACAACCACATTTTTATGATGAAGAACAGATATCAGATTCGTTGACAGTCTAAAGTCCCCTTCCTACCCAATAATAGGATCCATCCCGATGTTTGCATGGGTCCCTCTTCCCACCGCCCAAGCTAAGGCTTGGTTGATCAAAAGAAAGCTAGCAAGGAAGCTAGACCAAATAAAAGCAATGTTACCCCAAGTTTCCGGGACGAGGGAGCGCGGGAGCGGGGAAACGCACATTGGGGACGTGTGGAGACCACCCCCAAATTTTAGCAAAATTAGGGGGGGCGGGGGACGGGGGACATCCAGACTCCAGGTCTTAATAAAAATTAATATTATAAATTATTAAATGCCAGCAATACCAATTCAATGATTCTTCTCAAGTAAACTACTAAAAGTAAATAATAAATAGTAAATACCAATGTTCCCCCAAGTTTCCGGGACGCGGGAGCACGAGAGCGGGGAAACGCACATTGGGGACGTGTGGAGACCACCCCCAAATTTTAGCGAAATTCGAGGGGGGCGGGGGGACGTCCAGGTATTAATAAAAATTAATATTGTAAATTATTAAATCCCAGCAATAACAATTCAATGATTCTTCCCATGTAAGCTACTAAAAGTAAATAATAAATAGTAAATACTAAGTTTATCATTGTGCAACGTAAATAAGAATATAGCAAATTAATAATACAAACAGGTTATACAATTCATCATGATCTTGCTGAGGGGGGAGAGGTGAAGGGAGGCCTCTGCTATCGAGGCTCCTGGAACCTAACCCTAGGGCAAGAATCTCGATCCCGAGCATGGAGTACCCTGGTTCTGGTGAGGATTCATGGCCGAGGATGACATTGGCCTGGGCGACCTGTGATGGCCGGGAAGAATCCATGGCCGCATTGTTCATTCACATTTCTCGCCGGGATTTCTGTCCGGGCTTTTTCGTGATGCAGGTGTCGTGGTTTTCGTCGACTCAGTCGACGTCTGTCGAAGCTGGAGGAGGTCTGTCTGGTCGAGGTTTGAACCGCCTGTTTCCTCGCCTCCATCACTTTCGCTTCGAACCTCTTGTCCAATTCTTGCGTTTAGAAGATCATTACAAAAGCCGATCCATGGGTTTCTGGAGTGCAAGTGAGCGAGGGTTTCGATTTTCAATGGCAGGGCAACAGATGCGCGGGGATCCGGCGTTCCGGCCGGCGTGCTTAGAGTTCCAGGTTTCTTTCCCGTCGCGGGTTCGACTTGTTGCTGGTTTTTTCCCGCCGACCTTTCTTGCCGGCGTTTCTTCAGAGGCGGGGCTTCGTGCTTGGTCTGCATTCGACGGATTCCCTGTGTGGCGGTGGCGGTTGTCCGTGGTGCTTGGTGGAGGTGTGCAGTGTGCCCTCCAAAGCTGCAGGCACCGTTTACTATCATGGCAGTTTTTCCCTGCCGCCTTCTCCTGGGGGAGTATGGCGGTGGCTTTTCTTGGAATGTGATTTGTGTCTGTGGGTGGACTGTGGTGCCTTTTTGGATGCTGGATCATCTATTGCATCGCGAGCCTTATGGCGGAGGTGGTGACTGTGGATATACTCTTGCGTGGCGACCCGCATTGTGTCCTTAGGGATCTTTGCGGCGGCGACGGCGTTTTCAGAGGTGGTGGCCTTTGCTATCGGCAGTATATTTGAATTTCTGTGTTTTTATGATTTGGGGTGTGATACCCATATGTTCTGTGATGTATCTTGCTGAGATGCTTTTACAGTTACAGTTTTGTAATTTGTTTTTGGTTATGACTATATGCGACATCAAATATGTGACAATGTAGGGATCCTAGTGATCCTCTTACATGTGCAGATGTAATTTTGTTCTACTTTGAAATAAAATTAAGAATTTTTTCCGAGGACCGAGGAAAAAAAAATTCATCATGATAATTTTCAAATTTGTCATTTGAATCTTGATATTCATATTTCTAATTTCAGTCATTGTAATTGAAAACTTGAATCAATGATATTGCATGCTAAAATAGTGAAATAGTAAATTACTAAAGACTAAGCCTGAAATAGAGACTAAACAGCAATTAAAATTAAAATTTTGTTTTTTTAAACTGAAATTGGGAAAATCGTGGGGGCGTCTAGGAACCCCCCAATTTCTTGAGGGGGCGTGTGGGAGCCCCCTTCACCGGAGCGTGCTGCAGAACAGGGGGACGCGCCCCCTTGTGAGTTTCCGAGAGTTTCATGATTTTGGGGACGCTGGGAAACGTTTCCCCAGGAGCCCGCAAGCCCCCAGGGCGCAGGGAGCGAGGGGGGCGCACCCCCGACCCTGGGAGGTGAGTCCCCGTGTAACACTGGTAAATACTAAGTTTATCATTGTGCAATGTTAATCAGAATATAGCAAAATAATAATACAAACACGTTATACAATTCATCATGATAATTTTCAAATTTGCCATTTGAATCTTGATATTCATATTTCTAATTTCAATCATTGTAATTGAAAACTTGATCAATGATTTTGCATGCTAAAATAATGAAATAGTAAATTACTAAAGACTAAGCCTGAAATAAAGACTATACAACAATTAAAATTAAAATTTTGTTTTTTTAAACTGAAATTGGGAAAATCGTGGGGGGTGCTAGGAGCCCCTCAATTTCTGGAGGGGGCGTGTGAGAGCCCCCTTTCATCGGAGTGCGCTGCAGAACAGGGGGACGCGCTCCCTTGTGAGTTTCTGAGAGTTTCCTAATTTTGGGGATGCTGGGAAACGTTTCCCCAGGAGCCCCTGAGCCCCCGCGGCGCAGGGGGCAAGGGGGGCGAGTCCCCGTGTAACACTGAATAAAAGATGGTCGACCCCATTTCTTTATATCATTCTTGAACCACATATCCGGAGTCTTCCTTTTCAAATATTTTGCTCTGATGACTTTTCTCCAAAGACCCGAATTGAAAAGTCCCCTCCAGAAACTAGTTGCACAAAGAGCCAAATTAAAACTAGCAAGGCATTTGATCCCTCGTCCTCCATATGCCAGCGGCTTAGAGAGAATATCCCAAGTGCAAAGGTGGAATTTCCCACCAATAGTATTACTAGACAATAAAAAATGAAATAGATATTTCCTGATGGCCGAAAGGATGAAGCTAGGGACATGGAAAAGAGAGAACCAGAATACTGGTATAACTTGCAAAACAAATTTAATCAAAATGAGTCTGCCTCCTAATGAGAGATACCTACCCGACCAACCCTTGATTTTCCAAGCAATTTTCTTAAGAATCCACCCCCAATCCTTCGAAGTATAGCCCACCGGTTTGAGGATGAAGCCAAGATACTTAAAACCAGACAAAAAATCCACCATATGAAAATCCAGGACCGCCTTAACCGCATCACATTCCCCTTTATGCACATTGGTGAAAATGAAACATGATTTTTTCGAGCTGACTTCAAGACCAGATGCTTCACAAATGATGGAAATGAGAGATTGAAAAGCTCGCCACTCTTCCACCGATCCTTTACCAAAACGGAGGACATCATCCACAAAGATAAGATGGGTAAGATTCACAATCCTTGCAAAATTAACACCGTCAATAACCTTGGAAGCCTTGGCATTCCTCAACAGGAGGCTAAGCCCTTCAATGGCCAATATAAAAAGGTAAGGGGACAAGGGACAACCCTGGCGGATGCCTCTGCTACTAGAGAAAAAGGGAGAAGGCGATCCATTAATCGGAATCCCGAAACTAATCATAGATACACATCCCATGATCCAAGAAACGATATCATGGGATAACCCCGTCTAAATAAGAATAAGCCTGAGATAAGACCAGTCCAGCCTATCATAGGCTTTAAGTAGATCTAAATTTAGGATAAAGGCCTTCTTCTTTGTCAACTTTAAAGAGTGGAGGCATTCTTGTGTTATACAAAATGCATCCTGCAAGTGCCGATTAGGTAAAAAGACGAATTGATTCTCAGAAATGAACTTGTCAAGATAAGGCTTCAAATGATTGGCGATAAATTCCGTGATAATCTTGTACAGCAAATTATAGAGTGATATCGGGTGGTAATCATTGAAAGATACTGGCCTATCTTTTTTCGGAATCAGGGTAATGAAGGTTGAATTCAACGCACCAGGGATCACACCTATCCGATGAGTTTCATCAATAGCTTCAGTAATATCTTGCCCCATCAGATAAAAAAAGGGCAAATAGAACTCGACAGTTTACCCGTCGAGACCGAGGCTTTTACCCTTGGCTAAGGTACTAAGAGTGTGCTTGACCTCCTCCATGGTAATACTTGCACCAATCTTAGCACAGCCTTCATCCTCAAAGAAACGGGGAAACAATTTTACAACATTAAGTTGGCTTAACAGATCAAGATTGGAAGGTTTGGAGTATATACCTGCGAAGTGATTAGAAGCCAAAGCTTTTAACTTTCTATCCCCAGAAATCAGCGCTCCTTTCGAATTCTTCGAATCCCAAATCGCATTGTTTAGTTTACGTGTTGACGCAAAACAATGGAAAATTTTGGAATTGTTATCCCCAGCAGTCACCCATATTGCCCGACTTTTCTGTCTCAGTGTCTCCTCCTCAATACACAACAGAGCCTGCCTCTAGATTTCCAATTCAATAAGACGTTTCTTTCTTTACATCGAGAAAAAGGCTTCATCCTTCCCCACCGACAAATTTTGAAAGTCTACTTCGATCCTACCCAGATCATCCTTATTGCACTTCTTTCTATCCTTTTCCCATGCTCGGACTTCCACTTTCAGAGAGTGCAAATTTGAGACTAGGTTTCAAATCCGGGAACCCCAGCAACGTGACCCAGTTTTACCCAAAAATCTTGAACCATCGAACAGAAGTCAGAGTCCTCCAACCACACCAGATTAAATTTGAATGGGTAATGGATCCGATCACAATCAAACTCCAACTAGAGACAAATTGCCTTATGGTTTGATATCCTCGTAGAATGGGACCAAGATCTGTACCTACTAATCTTCTCTGACAAGGTCTCCGCCATAAGGAACCTATCAAACCGTTTTGCAACACCACCAAACCCACACCGCCCATTCGACCAAATTGGGACTAGTTCAGATGGAAGGACATCGAAGAGATTCACCGAATCAAACAAATCGCGGAAGTAATCTGAAAGAGGGCCAATTAAATTACCATTACCCCAAACTTCTCCAGGATGGAAAGTACAATTAAGATCCCCCGCCAAGATCAATTCAGGATCATCCAAAAGCCCCACTTGAACCGCTACATCCCAAAAGGCCCTATGGTTCTGATAAGGGGCATATACATTAATCAACTGAACAGTGTGCTCAAAGCCCAAAACCTTCCCTTCCACCATAATACCATCACATGTGTTATATGCCTTCAAACTCGCCACAATCGGGTTCCAAGCAACCAACGTGCCACCTGAGAGACCTGTGGCATCCAAAGCACAAACATGCCAAGTCGGTTTGAGCTTTAGAAAAGAAAAACACGCATTCGAAGCATAAATCATAGTTTCTTGAAGAAATAAAATCTAAGGGGTGCGACACCCCCAACAACTGTTTCAAGGCAGCTCGCTTAGGGTTGCTACCAAAGCCCCTGATGTTAAAAGAAACCGTGTTCATGAGGTAACCATGCCCTGGGCTGTAGCATCTCTAAGAGCCCAACAATCAAGATTCGTATCCTCCTTCGTAAGATGTGGTAAACCTAAATCATAAAGAGAAGACACCCTAGGGTTAAGCCATCGACCATCCACATCTTCAGGTTTCACCGAAACCCCCACCTGCTTCGGATTTACTTCCGACCCTTGCGCATAGTAACATTGGGGTTTCAAATAGCCAAAATAGGGAAAACACCCGGCTGGTCCTCAGATAGGGAAAAGGTATCCAAAGGGACCTTTGCACCAGTGGGGGTAAGCAACGACTCCTGCAAAGGGGAAGAGGAGACATTGATTTCTAGTAAGGTAGAACCCAGTAAAGGAAGCAGAGGAAAATCAGCAAGATCGAAAGACAGTCGAAGAAAAAAATTCTGAACATTAACCTGCTCGACAAGTACACAAGGGGAGACAGAGCCAATATCCACTAAAGGAGGATGGGAAATAGCAGTCTCATTGATAACACACCCCTTATTAGGATAAAAAAGAGACAAAGACTCCCCTAATCTCGACCCAAAAAAATGCAATGAAGGAGCATAGACCGAAGCACAAAAATCATCAACCGATATAAACTTTAGAATAGCAAGCAGAGAATCAACAAACTTAACAACAAAGGTCCTTGCCGAATCTGGGTCCAGTGGAATAGGAATGCTAACTTCCGACACTACGTCCTCAAAACCACCCAACTCGGTCCCCTGCAAAGGAATGGATAAGTCCTGCGTGAACCCAGAAGTGCATCGAGATTTCTAGTGACCACTCTTTTTGCAATTGAAACAACGAAAAGGAACTCTCCAGTAATCTAGTTGTTGGATGAAAGAGCCACCCTCCCACACCACCTCGATCTCGGCAGGGAGACCCCTAACAACACCCATTTCTACCAGGACCTGTGGTGCCATCCGATCAACTCCCGCCAGAGAGGAAACCTACATCATTATGAAAGGGCCCACAGAAATCACAATACTCATGAAGCCCTTTACATTCCAACAGAAAAGCGGTAGGTCTGGTAAGATAACCCACAGGTGGCGACGGGGGAGGGAGGACTTCCAAGGGTCAAAATCAAGCTACCAATGCGCCAGGAGTAATGAACCCCTACCAATAACCCAGTAACACTGCTCAATCGCTTGACGGTGCTCAACAAACAAGAAGTGGAAAACCACCCATCCGTTAACCAAAGACATAACACGAGGGATATTTTCCACAAAAGGTTGCCACTTAACACTTAACCCAGTCAATGATATCAACCCGCGACAAACGCAGAAATTCAAATTCTCCGACAAGGGCTCGCTCGGACAGGTTGGAAACCATATCGCAAGTGACGTCCCGACCCAAGACACAAAGGGGCCTCCCCTTTTTCACCTTTTCGAAAAAGAGCCTTCCTTTAGCCTTCTGGAGACCTACATCATTAGTAGTAACCCCAATTAGAAAAGACTTAACTGTACCCAAAACCCTCCTAACATCACACCCATTACAGACACCCGCAACTTGGTCAAGAGACTGCCCCTCCGAACTCTGACAGGACTTGTGTCCAGAAACAACCTCTTCCACCAAAGAAAGGGTAGGAACCTTCTTTGCTACCTAGAAATGTCCTTCTTACTGACACCCAAACCCCAGTTTTGTTTTTGACAAACTGTGCAGTGGTGCACTGACATCCCGACTCCCCAAACCCTAACCCACCCAAACAAAGGAACAGACGACAAACCGACAGAAAAACCCAAAAAATCCGGTAAAGATAAAAAACAGCACCAAAAGAGACAAAAGAAACAAATTCCCACTTTTTTACCTGGTTGGTACTAGGTCAGGACTACAGGGCTTCAAAAGACCGAAGAGGGAAAACACCTATTTAAAATTGAAGCAGGCACTATCAACCTAGGAGCCAAAACAACAGACAGTCAAACAGAAACGTGCATACTCAACCCTACACCACCAAAAGCACTCAGGCTTAAGCAGCCGCCAACAACAAGACATCCTAAACCAAGTCGGAAGAAATGGGATGCCCACCAGAAGCTATGGTTTCAAATCTAAGGAGCACCATTTCATCCCGAGCACCTCTTCCTTTCCCAACCCCACACTAATATCCACCAACAACAGCTTTTTCACATGTACATACCCTACCCTTCCAAAATTGAACATGTGAGTTATGAGGAGAAAACCTATGTCTTTAACTGTTAGGGCCACTCAAGCTGTACAAAGTTTATATATATATATATATATATATATATATATATATNCACCATAAGAAATTTACAGAAAAATAATGTCCTCAGCAAAAATTTTAACCTTGTTCTTGGGTCCCAATAGGATATGTATATATCACATCACATCACCACCAGCACAAATGCTAACCATGTATATCATATATGTCCATGCTATCTACATGAAGGATGTACAGAAATATATTGCTGTGTGTTTTTATTGAGTCAATTGTGTAGTAGTCGGGATTATTCTCACAAACCAATGTGTAACAAAATTTGTTTCGTAATGATGGGCTTCATCTTTATTCCAACTCTCTAAATGAGAGGGCCTTACTTCCAATATCTCTTGAATATTACTGCCTTCATTGAGAAAAACATGATCAGTCAACCTCTTCATCATACTAAATAATTATGTTTGGGTATGCTTTTAAAGGAAATATAATTCTCCTCTGCCCATTACGTATGATGTAGGGAGGAACTAGACTTTTCTCGTTTTGTTCCTGATTGCTTTTACGGCTCATTTTTGGAAGGATTTCTTTCAGTGTTGAATTAGGCTGCTGGCAAATGTTCTGTAGCTCCTCCAAATTTTCCTTACAGAATTGTGCTCTTGGATGATGTGGAATATTACGCTGTCTATGCTCGTTCTCAAGATGGTATGCGAAGATTGACCAGTCTCGTATTGCCAATAATTTGGTGTTTGAAGCTGAAACTAAGACGGGAAGCATTTGATTTCTCATCACGTCCCAAATAGGCACTCTTATTCGAGATGTTAGCCATAAGTGATTGCTGATTTTTTAACCACAGTAGTTATTGTCAAATGGCATGAAGATGGCTGCGGGTGGATTCCATCGTTTTCCCCAGCTTCTCTGACATGTGGGTAAATGCATTAGGATTAGAATATTTTATTAAAAGTCTTTCCACACAGATGAATTTCTGAACCAAGTCAACATTATATATCTCTTGTTTCTGTGGTTCTAGAGATGCTCCTCCTGTTGCTATGCTACTAGCTTTCTTATGATGTTTAAGATCAAGTCCCCATTATCATTGTGTTGGAGTTTTGAACTGTAGTAGTGAGGAAGGGTTTCCCAACATCGCCCTGTAGGCGAGTAAGGTGAAGGATGAGTAAGATTTCTCAGTCTGGTGATCCTTGTAACCTTCCATCGTCACTTTTCCTGTATTCATAATTTTGGATTGGTCATCCATAATGATGGAAGTCTACTTGTGGCATGAATAGGGATTGTGTTGGTCCAGCTATCTGCAACTGATGGCCCCTCCCACTTGACCAGACCACCATAATGGAAGAGATAAAATGCCTGGATAGTCTTCTACTTAGGGGAGATAAAGGCATGAAGCTCTATTGGTCTCTAGTCTATTGCTGGTAGAATAGTGGTTGAGCCAAAACCCTTGTCCTGTTTCTGCCTTGACCTTTACTAGTGAATTGAAGCTCTATTCATCTTGGGTTTGCTTCTGGTAGAATAGTGGTTGAGCCAAAACCCTTAAGCTGTTTCTGCCTTGCACTTTACTTTACCAAGGGTGGATAAAGCTCTGTGAATTTGAATGCCCAATCTTTTAAGTTATAAATCATGCTGGGGACAGGTTTCCCTTTTGTTTTCCAATCCTGTTCACTGGATAGTACTCAACTACTTTGCCCCCTTCTCCCTTAGGTTGGGGATTGCAAACCCGGTATTCCTTTCGAGGCATGCATTGAGGTTGTGGACTCTGTTGCCTTATCTTTCTGCTTTACACTTATGTAGATAAGCCTGATGTGAGAAGAGAACTGAGATCTCAGTAAGGCCACTCTGCTGCCACTGCCTGCATTGTTACAGTATATGCTTTGGGTAGCATTCACCCCCTCAAAGGCAGTTTGGGATCCAACAATTTGAAGTGCACAGTGTACCAGATTAAAACACTGACCAGCTACTTGTTCTGCCCTTCAGGCCCTTATCTTCTATAATCTCAGTTGAAACTTCAGACTTTGCAATTTCACCTTCTATTGTGGGCAAATAGATTATCTGAGAGAGAATTAGACTTTGGTACAAACTGCTCTTTCAAACTTTTCTGCTTGTGGAGTTCCAATTCAAAGTGGAGAGTCTGGAGACCTTAATTATAAGGATCCAGATGGTCTTGCTTTGCTTACATAGTGGCATTACTAGAGGATCTAGATGGGCTTGCTGTGCTTACACAGTGGCATTGCTAGTGGATCCAGGTGGGCCTCGGTTGGCTTGAATGGATACATCTTCCTTCCAGCTGTGAGTGTGATAGAATTTGAAAGTCCAGGGTGACAACAGGTTGCCCTCTTTGTATTTACTTACTACAGCTGAAGAGATCTTTGGTGATATATAAGTGACACTACCTTCACACTCTATGATCTCATGGCTAAGTGTATGGATTGTGTTAGGACAGGCATGTCGTACACCTTGCAGTTTTCTCAATGAGAGTGGGCATTCATGAAACCCACGCTGTGGCAATTAGCTTTTAGTATATGCCAAAAAAGTTGTGGCAGTTATCTCATGCATGGAATAAGGTTTTTATTGCAGCCTTAGCAACCCAAGCATATCAGAGTGCAGGGTTGATAGACTCTGGAGCTTCCTTCCACATGACTTCCCATCAGGAGTGGTTTTCCAGTGTACAAGAAATATGAGGGTCTGAAGGTATACCTTGGTGATAATTCTCATCTTAGTATGATTGGCCATGGTAGAGTCTTGACCAGATTCTCTGATGGCGCAGTGAACATGATCAATGGAATTTTGCACATTCCGGGATTGGCACAGAACCTACTATCAACAAGCAAGATTAATGATGTAGGTGTGTAGGTTCTTTTCTATAATGAAGGGTGTAAGATGGTGCAAGGAGCTACGGTGCTTGCTAAGAGTGTTCTTGTAGGCACTTTGTTTCAACTTAATGCATGCACATTCAATGCAATACTTTAGTTCCTACAACGAAGAGATCTGCAAGATCTTCTCCTTCAGAATCAGAATTGAAAGAGGAGTGGTGTATCTACTTTGATGGTCATACTTTCTGGGAATCTAAACCAGCATATATCCATCTTAAACCTAGATCTATCAAGCACCAGGAGAGATCCAATTTTTTGAGGTGTAATGCATGCACATTCAACGCAATACTTCAATTTCTGCAACGAAGAGATCTGCAGGATGTACACCTTCAGAATCAGAATTAAAAGGGGAGTGGTGTATCTACTTTGATGGTCATAATTTCTGGGAATCTAAACCATCATAGATCCATAGTTTTAATTTTGTATTTTATAGTACAACATGATTTTTTATTTTATGAACCGACATGAACTTTTTTAATTACTTTCTATTTTTTGGTAATGTAGTGTTACGTTACATTACCTTACGTGACAACATCTCCCCCATACTAAGTTGTAGTCTTGTAGAGCACCTCGTTCATCTCGATGCAACAAGCTTTTGATTCAAAGAAAAATTTACTTGCAACCAGCATAGATCCATCTTAAACTCGGATCTACCAAGCACCAAGAGGGATCCAATTTCTTGAGGTGTAAATTTTTTTTTTCTTAACTTTTTTACATTTTATAAAAATGTACACGTAAGTTTGGGTGGATTTATGTTGGTTTTAATTGTTTTATTTTATAAGTCGACATGGATTTTTTAATTACTTTTCATTTGGTTTTCATTTTTTATTATTATATGAGCCGACATAAATTTATTAATTTTTTTAGTGTTATGTTACATATGTGACAACATCTCCCCATATTGGGTTGTAGAGCACCTCACTAATCTCGATGCAAAGAAGACAATGCTATGGCATCAGAGATTGGGCCATATAGGTGAAAAGGGGCTACGACCCTTGAAAAACAAGAATCTTGTTGAGGGGTTGACTGATTGTGCTCTTGAATTTTATTTCTATGAGCATTTCATTTATGGGAAATAGAACTGTGTTCAGTTTTATTCTAGTTCTTGCAAATCTTCTAGGTTGTTAGACCATAGTTATCAGAACTGAACCAATGACCGAACCAGCTAAGCTCAAGAACTGGAATCGAAAAAAAAGATAGACCACAAAACTAGTCAACCAAATTATACATAAAATATTCAAAATTTGAAAAAAAAAATATCCATGTGCATCCATCAAAATTCAAACCATTATACGCAAATATGCATAGTTTTCATGAATATAGCAAGTGAGAGTGCATACAACCAAAATAACACCAAGTGCAATCCATATTTGAACCAAAGTACATTAATAAATAGGTTGTAAACTAGGGGTTCTTAAAAATTAGTTATGAGGCCACCAACATTAAAGTACATAGAGGGGTTGATGTGCTTGATTAAATGTCAATCCCATACTCTCATACATGATAGAATCCAATGGAAACATTGCAATCCTGAAATCCTAAAAACTATTAAGCATGTTGAATTTTGAATGGGATAAACAATTCTACTTTTTGCATTTGAAGTCCGATGAGGTTGGAACCACTCTCAAACATCCCGAAACAATTAATGGTAATGTTAAAAATTGAAGTAGACTTCTACTTTAAGAATTTAATATTGTCAATGATGACTAGGTCTAGGGTTTACCTTTGTTCTCTACCTTTATATAGCATTAGTAGGAGCCTAGGGTTAGCCACCCCCCCCCCTCTCTCACTTAATCTTTTGGTTTTTTTAAGAAAAAATAAATTGAAAAAAATCACGTCCTTGTATGGCCTGTACATAACTGGTTGGTTCCGTACAAAATCGATCAATTTTGAGTAAGGAGGCTAGTTCTGTACAGAACCGACCATTTGCGGTTCAGACCACTCAAACTTGTAAACCGGTCAAACCGATCGATTTTGTCAAAACTGGTTCGATTATGATAACACTGTGTTGGACTTAATTCATTTTGATGTATTTGCTCCTAGTAAAGTTCCTTTAATTTCTAAATCTATGTATTATGCATCATTCAATGAAGTAAATTTGAGGTCTTTTGGTCGATTTAAGGAATTTAAGGCTCTCTTGGAAAATCAGGCTAGTAACAAGATTAAGGTTTTGAAGATTGATAACGCATTGAGTTTTTTACTACAAAGTTTGACAGGTTATATAAGGGGAACAACATCGAAATATATAGGGAAACTCCATATACCCCTCAACTAAATGGACTTCTAGAATGCATGAATAGGATAGAAATATGCTTGGTGGAGTTAGCTTAGAGTTGAAGTGGTTTCTATTGCAGGCTACCTATTCAACAGGTTTTCGACATTAGTTCTTGTGGACAAGACCCCTATGGAGGTTTAGACGAGGAAAAATCCCTCACTTTAGCATCTTCATGTTTTTGGTTGTGAAGCACATTCTCATGTGCCCAAGTAGAAAAAGTCAAAGTTGGATAACAAGGCAATGAAATGTATCTTCATCAGTTATCGCACTGGTGTGAAAGGGTACTACAAACTTTGGGATCCTATGGTCAATTTTTTTTGTATAGAATAAATGTTATTTCAAAGAAGAGGAAGAGAAGAAATCAAGGTTTTGGCTACTTTACAAGATTGAGAAAGACACTAGAAAATGAATTGGGAGTTCATGATAGACCTGATGAGGAGGAGAGTTTAGTAGAGAGTTCGGAAGAGGAAGTAGAAACTAACTCCACCTTAGCTTTTGAGGTCCACTCAAAAAAGAAGGAAACCAAACAAGTATAATTATAGTCCATCTTATTTCAGATGTATATTTGCTTTACCTACTAACATTGATGAGTCTAGAGCTGTGAAAGAGGCGATGGAAATGGAAAACAATGAATCTTGGACATTGGTCATGGATGAGGAAATCACTGCACTTAGGAGGAACAATACATGGTCATTGGTACCATTGGTTGATGGATGGAAATATGTTGGATGCAAATGGGTGTTCAAAAAGAAGATTTGTTTAGGTGGCGATATTGGTTGCCAAAGGATACTCTCAAGTCGAGGGGATGGACTTTGGTGAGAGTATTTCCCCAATTTCCAAGTTGACATCTATCAAGTTTATGTTATCTGTAGAACAACTTTTGATTTAGAGATAGAATAAATGGATGTGAAGAAAACATGCATGCATAATTACTTAGAGGAAGAGATCTATATGACACAATCAAAGCACTATGTTGAAAAAGACAAAGAGTCATTGGTTTGTGAATTAAGAAAATCTTTGTATGGTCTCAAACAGTCACCAAAATGTGGTACCAAAAGTTTGAGTCTTTTGTGTTGGGATTGGGATTTCTCATATCCAAATTAAATCATTGTGTATTACAAATAGGATGGTGGTCATTTCTTGTTTATCACTTCGTACATTAAAAAAATGTCATTTTTTGGTAACAGTAATAATGTGATTGGCAATTTCCAGTCTCAACGTTCAACATAGTTTGACATGAAGGACTTAGGGGCTACAAAGTATATCTTAGGAATGGAAATAAAGAGAAATAGAGTGACATAAAGCTTTGGTTGGGTCAAAGTAAGCATGTGAACTCTATGTTGCAGCGTTGTCGTATGGCAGATTGCAAACAATTGAGTTTTCCTACAATACCCGTAGAGATAGAGGATATGGCTCATGTTCCTAATGCTAGTGCAATTGGTAATTTGATGTATGTGGTGATTTGTACTAGACTAGGCATTCTCCAGGCAGTGGGAGTCAACAATCGATTCATGGCTAATCTTGGACATGAACTTTAGGTTGCAGTGGGGGTCCTTAAGTAGTTGCAAGGTACTTTCAAGTATTCCATTTGTTATCATGATGATATTTTCTAGGGACAACACTCAATGGGTATATAGGGGTATGTGGATTTTGATTGGGTAGAGGAGGTAGATAGATGAGATCTACTAGTGGATCTGTTTCCAATAATGTCCTTCAATGTAAGCAATGCATCTTAATAAAACTAAAAAAGCATTCTTGAAACCAAAGCAATGCAAGAATGATATGATACAAAATGTAATATCACTGAAATAAGTGCATCTTAACAATACTATCACATCATATTGTATTTCCCAATGTAAAGATTTCAAGTTAGAGGAATATTATATCATAATGCAAATCTCCATCAAATTAATGGATCATAGATGCCCATGAGTGTAAGCAATGCATATATATTTGTTTTACTTAGTTGTACCTAACAATTTACCTAAAATATTGATTAACCTACAATTATTACAAAACTAACATCTAAATCATTATTCTATTATTAACTTAACAATAAAATAATCCAATATATTTCCCATTATAATCGTCCAAGTGTTAACTATTTCAATTTGGAATCCTATTGTAAATGGTAACACATAAATATCGTCCAAGTGTTAACGATTTCAATTTGGAATCCTGTTGTAAATAGTAACACATAAATCCCACAAATAGGCAAAAGTTACATTAATTATGCCCATAGGCATTTAGATATTATCTCAGACTTCTTATGCTTAAATGCATTTTGATTAAGATTTAAATAAACTTCAGCTAAAGGGTGGTTTAAGAAACTAGTAACAATTTGTTTTTTATTTTTCAGATCAGTTTTTTTTTTATTAAATAGTATTTGTTTTGTGCTTATATTATCTGGTATGAATAATGATATAAAATAATATATATTTTACCCTTTGTTTAACAACCACCTATCTTCACAAAACTAAATGGTTTGTTGTGCCTATCCGCATTCACCAACCACTTTACTTGTGGATGTGCTAGTTAATTAATTATAAAGTAAAATAGTTATTTACCCAATTTTATTATCAAAGTCATTGTAATCCACTATATTTTCATTAAAATGGCCAAATATTCCAATTTGGAATTGTGTTGTAAATGATAACACAAATCCTAAAAATAGGCAAATGTTGCATTCATTATCAATCAATTATGAAGTAAAATAGTTGATTAATTTGCAATTATTACAAAATTAATATATAACTCATCATTTTATTAGTAACTTAACAATAGATAATCCAATATATTTTCCATTGTAATGGTACAAGCATTAGGCACCAACTATTCCAATTTGGAATTATGTTGTAGAAGATAACACATAAATCCTACAAATAGGCAAGACTTGCATTAATTAATTAATTATGAAGTAAAATCCAATATATTTTCTATTCCAATTTGGAATAATATTGTAAATGATAACACATAAATCTTACAAACACTCAAAAAATAGTTATTCTTGACATGCATACCATAATTATATAAGGTTTTTCTCTCTCTCTCTCTCTCTCTCTCTATATATATATATATATATATATATATTTTGGGTGTCTATGCCTTAATCCATGTGCAAATGGTTATCTTCTAAATATATGTCTCTGTGGTAGATCGAATCAAGGCAAGACTAACTAATACGCAGATTTAATTGTCTTGTAACTCTTTATGAAAACATTTGCGTAAATGGAATTTGATATATAGTTATACAAATATGTTCTACAATGTAGCAAATTTAAACTTGGAGCTAGCATGTGCATGATTTTATTATTATTGCGCCGAGAGGCGCTCTACAGATCTTGTAATGTTACATAGCGTTACGTAACATTATGTAACGTTATGTAACATTATGTCGGCTATAAATAATAAATAATAGAATTTTTTTTTTTTTTTAATTATCCTCTAAAATAAATGTCGGCCACAAAAACAACACAATATGGGGGTGATGTTGTAATGTTCCTACTTAACAAAATAATAAAAAATAAAAATTTGAATTATCGACAAAAAACTATGGCCGTGCACATGGTTTTAAAACCATGTGCAAGGCCTCCTAAACAACCCATGGTTTTATTGTACATGGTTTAGGAGGGCCTTGCAAGTGGTTTTAAAACCATGTGCAAGGCCTCCTAAATAACCCATGGTTTTATTGTACATGGTTTATGAGGTCGTTGCAAATGGTTTTAAGACCATGTGCAAGGCCTCCTAAACAACCCATGGTTTTAGGAGGGCCTTGCACATGGTTTTAAAACCATGTATGGGGGAGATGTTGTAATGTTCTTTCCTAACAAAATAAAAAATAATAAAAAATATTATATGTAGGCCATAAATAGTATTAAATATTAATAATAAAAATATTATATGTCCACCTTAAATAAAAAGACGTGTCTTTTGGCCTAAATCACACCAAAGCTTATAGTTGAGTGCAATATTTAAGAAGAGGTTTGCACCTTCAAAGATTTGATTCCTCTCGACGCTTGATAGAGCCTAGGATTTGGATCTATGTTGGTTTTATATATTATTTTTTTTGGAGCCGACCACTATCACGTCACGTCAGCTTTACAGACGTGACACATCTCACCCACTTGGATTGTAGATAGCACAAGAACCATAACCCCCAAGGGATGCAAGGACATCAAACTAGAATGTGCAAGTGCACTAAATAAAAAGAGAAATAAAATACAATTTATGTTTTATATGATTGCACATTTTGGCATAAGGCTCCCACATCACTTATGAATTGTGTTTCCACTTTAATTATTACATCAATAAAAAAGAAGTGTTGTTGGGCACTCTATCACCTAAGTCATAGTAGAAGTGTTGTTGGGCACTCTATCCATCAACATGTTGTTAATTAGTTCACGTGCTTCATCCATCGCAGCGAAGTAAATCAACAATGCAAGCATAGTGTTTTGCTCTTGGCATGATGCCATGATCTTGACTCATTAATTTAAAGTGATGCCACCCTTCTTCCACTATAATCTTGAATGGTTGCACCCTAACAGAATCCCTGTAAAGGTATTATTATCCCTAAATTCTACACCAGGCTACTATGGCACAAAGCTAGGGCACCTCGGTTATTGTATTGATGGTTTTAGGTGTTGCTCATGTAGGTCATACAAGGTGAATAGTCAAGGATTGAATATCAAGCATAGAATAATAAGATAAGCACCACATCATTGTTTCACAAGCATATACTCTTTGAGTTAAAAATTGAATGAACAACATGGAAGAAAAATAGAGATGTGAACATATGAAGTAAAAGGTTGTCAATTCATATAATCACAAGAAGAAATTCCAACCCAAAACAATGTTTTGAACCATAATAATGTATAAGAAAACAAATTACTAGCTCCAGGCAATACACAATAAGGAAATCATAGCTATTTGATCTAAAACAAAGGAAAACAGCTAGCATAATTCAATAGTTAACCGTGTATTTAATATAATAAACAGAAAATAAAACAAAGGAGGTGCACAGTCTAACCCACAGTTATATTGATCTTTGAGCATGAACACATTGTTGATTAAAATAACTTGTTATTGCAGATACAGTCTGCTAAACAACTATTCTGGCCTCTCACACTCGAATCTTGCTTCCTTTTAAGAGGAAGACCCCCCTGTAAATTTTCCTTTAATATTCAAAGTAGGGCTAACAGTGCATGCAAATCTCTATTGATAACCACACATGAATATCTTTTACAGTATGCAACAGAATATAAAATTGAAAAATAAATCACATCACATCACAATATTGACACTATTATTTTGGGTATGGAAACCCTCGGAAAAACCCAAGATGGGAAAACCGGTGCAGCAGTCAGATATAGATTTTATTATGAGAAAATATGGAGCGTTTACAATACTGCGAATTCACCCAAACCTGGCGAATGCAGTTACACTGTAGAATCACTGGACAAATCCCAGCTAAACCTCAACACCCTCCTGTGTGAGTGTACGGCCCAGCTATACGAAGCTCAGTGATCCTGCTGCTCAATCCTTCGCCTTCCCAGCTAAATCCTTTGTCTGACTTTCTCTCCCTGTTTGTATCCTGTCTCTTTTGGAATACAAGTGTGTGTCCTCTCCACCAATTGATCTCTCTTCTATAATTTAGGTAAAGCGAAAACCCTAATTTCACTTTCATTTTAACTAGTGGTAAAGCAAAAACTTTAATTTCAATTTCACTTTAACTAGTGTTTCACTAAAGTTAATTTAGATCACTTTAATTTATTTTCCAAAGTAAACTTAGGAAAAGTAAATTAAATACAACTAGTTTCATAATTTAAGTCTTATGCATGCAAGACACATGCATGCAGGAAGACTTTCCTTGTTGCTACTAATTTAACACTCCCTCTCAACGAGGAAGGGATTCGGTAGCAACCCCAACTTATCCCTGAACTTAATAAAACTCTGTCTACAAAGTGCCTTGGTGAAAATGTCTGCCACCTGCTCATATGTCTGTATGTACTCTAACCAAATGGTTCCTCTCTTAACACAATCTCTCAAGAAGTGGTACCTGATGTCTATGTGTTTGCTTCAGCCATGGAGCACTAGATTTTCAGATAGCCTGATGCCACTCTAATTGTCACAGTGAACTACTATAGCCTCTAGCTCGCACTCGACCAACCCTGAAATTAACTTCCTCGGCCACATACCCTCACAAGCAGCCATGTTGGCTGCCATGTACTCAACCTCTGTCGAGCTCAATGCAACTGACTTCTGCTTCCTTTTGAACCAAGAGACAACCCCTGATCCAATGCTTAAACAACAACCTGAAGTGCTCTTCCGGTCCTCTACACATCCTGCCCAGTCAGCATTTGTGCAACTTGTTAACTGTACACTGCCCCTGCGCTCATAAACCAATCCATATTCCACTATACCTCTGATGTAGCGAAGTATGTGCTTCGCAGCCGTCCAATGTACTCTCCGAGGGTCCACCATGAACTGACTCAAAGAGTTGATTACAAAGCTGATGTCTGGTCAAGTGTTGACCAAATACATAAGTGATCCGATAAGCTAACGATACAAGGTAGGATCAAATCGGTCTGACCCTGATGCATCAATCTTCCTCCAGTTGGAAACTAGAGGTATGGCCATAGGCTTGCAGTCCTCCATCCTGAATCTCTTCAGGATCTCTATTGCATACTTCCCCTGTCCGATGAAGAAACATCCATCTCTCTGCCAAACCTCCAAGCCCAAAAAGTAATGCATCAACCCAAGGTATTTCGTCTCAAACTCTACTGCAAGGTTGGACTTGTAGTCTCCAATCAGCCTCTCATCTCTTGTCAAAAAGAGATCATTGACATACAGGACCAGTATGATAGGCACCTCACCTGTCAAGAAGTATAGGTTGTGGTCAGCCTCACTCCACTGAAATCCCATCTCCCGTAGATAGCTGTCAATCCTCGAGTACCATGCTCGAGGTGCTTGCTTGAGTCGGTAAAGAGCTCGATGCAGTCTACATACATGCGTCTCCTTGTTCTCCACATCAAACCCCTCTGGTTGCTCAATATACACCTCCTCCTCTATCACTCCGTTGAGGAAGGCAGTCTTGACGTCCATCTAATGGACATGCCAACCCATCTCAGCTGCTAGTGAGATAATGGTCCAATTGAAAGAATACCCGACAACAGGGTCGAAGGTATACTCATAATCAACACCCTCCTTATGTGAAAACCCCTTTTCCACGAAGTGCGCCTTGTACTTCTCCACGCTTTCGTCTGCTGCATGCTTCACCTTGTAGATCCATCTGGATCCCACCACCTTTTTTCCTTGTGGCCTCGGCACAACCTCCCATACCTGGTTTTTCATTATGGAGTCATACTCCTCAACCATGGCCTCTTGCCACACATCATGTTGTGCAGCCTCCCCGAAGCTGGAAGGCTCAGAGTTAACCAACGCTGTCATCAGTGCCATGTAACTAAGCCTCTTTGGTGGTACACTCTGTCTTAAAGATGTCTGTGGAGGATCTACTTGCTTGGAATCCTGCACTGTGGACCTAAACCACTTAGGCCTTGGCCTAGTGTCAACCTGTTGTGGCTACTGGATTTCCGTCTCTTGCTACAGCTCATCCTTCAAGTCAATGACTGAAGGGTCCAGCCCACCTAACTCCCTCTAACCACTAGAATTTGTGCTCTATGTCTGTACCTGTACCTGTACATCTGGCTCCTCCAACTTGACCCTTGTCTCCTGTGTTGGCTGTTGCTTCGCTGGTAAGTCCAAAGATCTTCGCAAGGCCCTGTCCTCATCAAACTGGACATCCCTGCTCACAATGATCCTTCTGCGAGCAGGAATGTAAACTCTATATGCCTTCGATATCTCGTTGTACCCAACAAGTAACCCCTTCTCTCCAGAAGGGTCCAGCTTCTTCCTATTGTCAGCATGAACATGACAATAATAGACACTATCGAATATGCAAATGTGACTCACATCTGACCTAGTGCCTGTGAAGACCTCCCCCGGTGTCTTCCTCCCCAAATCTATGTGGGGGCACTTGTTCTAAATGTATACTGTAGTCCTGTATGCCTCGGCCCAGAGGAATAATGGTAATCCTTGATCAAATAGCATGACCTTGGTTGCTCCAACCATCATCATGTTCTTCCGCTCTGCAACTCCATTATGTTGTGGGGTATGAAGCATAGTATGCTCCTTCTTGATCCCCTCTGTCGAACAATACTCCATGAACTCATTGGAGGTGTACTCACCCCTGTTGTCTGTTCTCAACACCTGAATCTTTTTTCATGATTGGTTCTCCACAAGAGTCTTGAACTCTTGGAACCTCTCAAAGACCTCTGACTTGGCCTTCAGGAAATAGATCTGGGTTTTCCTAGAATAGTCACCAATGAAGGTTACGCAATAACTGTAACCATTGGACGAATGGACACTCATAGGTTTGCATACATCCGAATGCACCAAGTCCAAGAGCTGCTTAGACTTGTGCTCACTCTGTGGGAAAGGCTTCCTGATGTTCTTCCCCAAAGCACAACCTTTGCAATGGTTATGCTTTTCCTCCTGTACCTGAGGAACTCCAATGACTGCCTGTCTCAAATGCTTCAGTTCTCCATGGTGTAAGTGTGCCATCCTCCTATGCCACAACTCACCCTGATTGTTGTTGTTGCTCCTGATTAGAGCCTTTGCAGGCTCTAAGTGTAATCTATACACTTTCTTGCTCCTTCTTCCAATCACCTGATCCAAGCTCCTATCTGACCCCTTGGGCCTGATATACACTCTATGGTCACGAAACTTCACCTGATATCCCTTGTCCTCCAGAGTGGAGACTGAAATAAGGTTCTTGGTCAGTCCTGGAACATTAACACATCAACAAAACTAAGGGGTTTTCCAGACTCCCTCTCAAATGAAATAGTGCCAACTCCCTACGCCTGATACCGCACATCATCACCCAGCTCAATGTGGATCCTTGTTCCACCCTCCTGCAAGACTCTAAAGAATCTCTTTTGTCCAGTCATGTGACTAGATGCTCCACTATCAATGTACCATATGTTGCTCCATGTGGTGCTTGCCATGCAAGCTATCAAGCAAAACTTCTCATCGAAGTTCCTGCTGAACTCATCCACCTCTGCAGATCTAGCCATCTGAGTGTTACTCTTCTTCTTCCTGTATGGGCACTGGGAGGAAAAGTGTCCCCGCTTATGGAAGATAAAAAACTTGACCTTTGACACGTCAAGGTTCTTCTTACAATCCTTCTTCCTCTTTGCCTTCCCTTTGCTCTTCTTTGTAAGGTCTAGAGCCTCCTCATCCACAATCTGTGGGGAACTGCTGGATGAGCCTGATCCTTGACCCATGCGGGTCTCCTCCTGCACAAATTCATCCCATAGTCTCTGCCAATTAGGGAGCTTCTCCCTAACCACAACACATTTGACAAAGGTGTCCCATGGCTTAGAGAAGCCATTGAGGGCTATCCGAACTAGCTCCTCATCCATTGTCTTAGAGCCAACAGCTCCAAGATCATCCCTGATTTGTGTGAGCCTCGTGAGATAAGGCACCACTCCTTCTCCCTTGGCCATCTTGGTGCTGCGCATCCTCTCTTGCAACACCATCTTCCAGTTCTCGTTCTTGCTTTGGTACAGACTCTCCAAAGCCGTCCACATCTCTGCTGCAGTCTTCTTACCATAAAGTTGAGGAACTATATGGTCCTTCACTCCATCCATGATAATTAGCATGGCTCTGGAATCAATCTTCTTCCAAGCTGATAGATCTGTTGGATCTATGGGTGCAACCTTCGTGGATTCAATGTGCTCCTCTGCATCACTGACATCTAGGATCCTTGTGATCCTTTCTTTCCATGTAGGAAAGTTCTGAGCATCCTGGAGTCTATCCTCAACTCTCAATTGCACGGCCATAGTGAATTGTACTTGTCAAACCCTAGATCTGGAAGTCTAGGTTTGTGTCTTCCTATAGATCTGCCTCTGATCTATCACTTCTGCTACAAATCTCTTAGCTTTAGCTCACTAGAGCTCTGATACCATGTACACTTTCCTTTAATATTCAAACTAGGGCTAACAGTGCATGCAAATCTCTACTAATAACCACACATGAATATCTTTTATAGTATGCAGCGGAATATAAAACTGAGAAAGAAATCACAACATCACATCACAATATTGACACTATTATTTTGGGTATAGAAACTCCCGGAAAAACCCAAGATGGGAAAACTGGTGTAGCAGTCAGATATAAATTTTATTATGAGAAAATATGGAGCGTTTACAATACTGCAGATTCACCCAAACCTGGCGAATGCAGTTGCACGGTAGAATCACTAGGAAAATCTCAGCTAAACCTCAACACCCTCCTATGTGAGTGTACGGCCCAGCTGTATAAAGCTCATTGATCCTGCTGCTGCTCGCACCTCCGTCTTCCCAGCTAAATCCTCTGTCTGACTTTCTCTCCCTATCGGTATCTCGTCTCTGTCGGAATACAAGTGTGTGTCCTCTCCACCAATTGATCTCTCTTTCACAACTTTAGGTAAAGTGAAAACCCTAATTTCACTTTCACTTTAACTAGTGGTAAAGCAAAAACCTTAATTTCACTTTAACTAGTGTTTCACTAAAGTTAATTTAGATCACTTTAATTTATTTTCCAAAGTAAACTTAGGAAAAGTAAATTAAATACAACTGGTTTCCTAATTTAAGTCTTCTGCATTTAAGAACACATCCATGTAGGAAGACCTTCCTTGTTGCTACTAGTTAACACCCCCTGAAGGGAAAACCAGTCACAAGAGAGATATTTTATTAATGAGCTCACGGGAAACAAATTTCTAAGTTTACAACAGTACAATAAGCATTTATTACTAGTGTTCCACGAGGATGCGTCCCACAGGGTCGAGGGCATGTTTCGACGTTTCGTGCATCCAGGGGGTAGCGAAACTCCAGGCAAAATGTTTTGGGACGTCTCACTTTGGGCGAAACTCGGCAAAACGTTTCGGTTTGTGGCGAACCTTCTAGGCATCCTGCACGAAACTCCAAACCTTCTGGGCATCTCGCATGAAACTCCGAAACTCCGACGAACCTTTTGGGCGTCTCACTTGAAACTCCAAAACTCCGACAAACCTTATGGGTGTCTCGCACGAAACTCCAACAAATCTCAAAATCATGATGAATCATATAATGTGTTTGCATTATTAATTTATCAGATTCTTATTTACATTGCATGATTGCACAATGATGAATGTAGTATTTAGTAATTTACTAATTTGCATGGGATGAATTGTTATTGTTAGGAATTATATTTTTAGGTTTTTTATGACGACGCCCCCGTGTTCCCCCCAAATTTACCTAAAATTTGGGGGTGGTCACACTCGTCCTGAATGTGTCTCCTCACTCTGGCGTCCCGCCATCCCGGAACCTTGGGGGAACATTGTTTATTACATATCTGTACTTATCTTGACTTATGTGCCTTAACCTCGATTTCTATGCCAGCAAAGAGTACAGTTGTACGGCCTCTTGTAAAACCTGTCTCACTCCCAGCCTAAAAAACTGTACCAGATTGTTGTAAGGTACAGGAAAGTACAGTATGGCCCTGCAACAAAAAATGCACCTTCTAGACAATCATGCCACTCACTGTCTCGATTTCTGTGCACTAACACACTATTGAACGCCCCTCAAATCTGTAGTGCAGCCACCATAAATGTGTTGTATGGACTGTCAATTAAATGTTGTAGCTTTCTTGGGATGCATGCCCACTATTCTCCTTGGGATTTGCGCCCTAACTGCTGCTCGTCTTCCTTCCTTTCAACTCTTCACCAAAAACACTCTTTTGAATAATGGGTTTCTTCACTCTCACTTTCTCCTTTTATTACTTTTCCAATGACCCTTCAACTACCTCAAAACCTCAACGATCAAGATTAGATCTTGGCCCCACTAGATCTACGGTTGTACTTAATCTCACATCGAGTTCTCTTAAATCACTTAAGTGACCCAACTTTATAAAGTCACTTTTAGTCATTAAATTAAAAGGTACACTTACCAACTTTATAAAAGAAAGTGCCTGGAGAGTGAAATTTGCTCGGTCACTTCTGCATGCTAGGCACTTCCAATGCAAAAGTACCTCCAAGCTACCAAAAACTAACAACTCACATGTCATAAAGCTATGTAAAAAAAGTCAAATATTGAATATTAACTAACAGAATAAACTTAAGCTGTTGTAAAAGAGAACAAGTCAGTCACCAAAATAGTCAATGTTAAGTTTGTTTCTTCCCCCTGCCTCCTTAATGTCTACTACATGAAAACATGTCGAGGGACTTCAACATTAGCAAACCACTCCCCCTCTAAACTCCTCACCCATTACACTGATAAATTATCACATAATTAGTAGTAACCTCCTCATGAACTCACATTACTACCTCTACATTGCCTAATTTGAGTATCTATATCCTCAAATTTACAAAGCTTGTCAAAAGCTTCAAGCAAAGAAGCAAAAATGCAGCTAGTTGTAAAATACGTTTTAAGCTGTGGTTCAGAAATTCCGGCAAACAAAAAATGGTTACACTAAATATTTGAGAAATTCTTGATATAGGAGTTGGGAGACTATACAAGATGCTCCCCAAATTTTCTCTTGAAGCCAAACTTAATAGAAGCTGGACTCAAAGATAACGATGTAAATGGCTCAAATGGGTATAAGCTTTTACAATGCAAGGGTTTCCTTCAAAATAAGGCTCCTTCTGTGCTTCATTCTATATATACCACTACTGACTAAAAGAAGATTTCATAGCTTGGGCTTCATAGATGCAAATCATAGTTATTGTCGGAAATGAGAAGATGTTGAACATGCTTTTGGAGGTGTCAGTTTGTTAAGGAGGTTTGCAACAGAAGCCAAAGTCTTTCTGCAAGTATGTTCACTTCTCAGCCTTACTATTGGGCATATTCTTCGTGGAGATCCTAGTTGCTGCCAAAAATATGGTTTGAGTGCCTAGTAGGTAGTCAGGATGATTATGTTTGAAGATTCACCCAAGGAAGGATTCACTGAAATTGGTAAGCTCTCAATTTTATGCCTAAAACCTAAAGGTAATGTCTAAACATGCATAGAATGCTGTAAAATGACATATTGCCAAACCATTTTGCCTCCAGAGAAAAACAGCAGAGGCATTTTGGTAGCTCTAGGAAAAGTCCTATCCTTTGACACATTTCAGCATTTCTTTATGCCAATACAGTTAAGACTTCCCCTTTCCTCCATGGCGCATCTTAGGTTTCCACCAGTATGTCTTTCTCTAATGGATCCTACTAATAGATCCTTAATGGTAATCACTAATCATGTATATCCTTGCTTTGTGACATTTGCAGCAAGGTTGCTGATGAATCCCACAAGGATATAATCCATCATTGAATTACTTAAGGGGTTGGGATCCCTCATTGTGATTTCTCACCCAACCAATTGTTTAAATGAACTTAGTGTGAGCATAGTTACCATGCACACACAAGTTCTCCACAACTAGCATGCAGGGGGTATTAATTCTACTAATTAGCCAAAAGTGTGACTGCAAGCTCTACACTATGGACACAAAAACAGGTGGCTTTCTACTCTTCTGCATTGTACAGCACAGATTTTGTATTAGGCACATATCCTAATTGCTTCATCTGCTCAGTCAATTTCTCCAACATTAGGTAAATCTCCTCTGTTTGGGGATGTGATCTGTCTCCTGCAAGGAATGAATATACTTTGTTTTTAATCTCAATCCAGCTGCACCCTGGTTCCTTATTGATCCCCCCGTCCTTCATCAATTTTCTCACTCTTGCCACATCACCCCACATGCCGGCTGCTGCATACATATTTGAAAGCACCACATACATTCCAGCATTTTCTGGTTCTAACTCAAAGAGATGTTTAGCAGCATATTCTCCTAACTTCAAATTGACATGAATACTGCAGGCACCAAGCAATGCTCCCCATACAGCAGCATCAGGCTCCACCGGCATGTTGTTGATTAGTTCATGTGCTTCATCCAGGCATCCAGCACGGCCAAGTAAATCAACAATGCAGGCATAGTGTTCTGCTCTTGGCATGATGCCATGATCTTGACTCATTGATTTAAAGTGATGCCACCCTTCATCCACTAATCCTGAATGGCTGCACCCTAACAAAATACCAATAAAGGTGCTGTGGTTTGGCTTCATTCCAATGCATCCCATCTGTTTAAAAAGGCTGAGAGACTGCCTGCCATCTCCATGCTTTGCATATCCAGTAATCATCGCATTCCATGAAATTAAATCTAATTGAGGCATTCTGTCAAACACTTGTCCAGCATCAACTATACTGCCGCATTTGGCATACATGTCGATAAGAGCAGTTCCTAAAACAACATTCAATCCAAATCTTCCTTTGATTATGCAGGCATGAAACTGCTTGCCCTTGTCAAAGAGAGCTAGGTCAGCACATACACTCAAAATAGTGGCAAAAGTAAACTGGTCTGGACTGGCGTTTGCTTCTTGCATTTGTTTAAAGATATGGAAAGCCTCCTTGCAATGCCCTTGCTTCACATATCCTGCGATTAGTGAATTCCACGATACAACACTTAGTTTTGGCAAACGAGTAAAAACCCGACATGCATCCCCAAGACCACCACACTTGCCATACATGTCAACCAGCGCATTTCCCACAGAAGTAGCACTTTGTAGCCCAGATTTAACAACGGAAGCATGAACCTGCTTACCATGCTCAAAAGCTTCAAGGCTAGAACATATACTTAGAATGCTAGTAAAGGTAAAGGTATTGGGTTTCACACCTATTGTTTCCATTCGCTGAAACAGTGACAACCCCTCTCTATAAATGCCCTCTCGAGCATAGCCTGAAATCATTGCAGTCCACGAAACAACATTTCGTTCAACCATTTTGTCAAACACTTGGCGTGCATCTTCTATACTTTGGCATTTTACGTACATGTCTATAAGGGCATTCAAGACAACGATATTCGAGTTAACCAAGGCTTTCAAGAGATAAGCATGAACCTGTTTGCCTTCTTCAAGGGCTCGAATCTGAGCGCATGCGCAGAGAACACTACCGAAAGTAAATTGGTTTGGCTCCTCGCCTGCAGTCTGCATTTGACAGAACAGTAACAACGCATCTTTCCCACTACCATGCTGGGCATATCCTGCGATCATAGCCGTCCATGAGACAAAATTTCGTTCAGACATTTTGTCAAACACATGGCGTGCATCCTCTAGGTTTCCGCATTTTCCATACAAACTTATAAGAAGAGTTGTTACATAGATGTCTGGTTCAAACCGAAATCTCATCATGTGACCGTGAACCTCTTTGCCCCCTCTGGCGGATTTTTCTTCCAGGCATCTCCGCAACAGAGATTCATATATATTGGTAGCCGCCCTAATGAACCCCTTGTATGAAACCCGAACATCATTCAATTGCGCCTGTATACTAGTGAATGCTTTGAAGCCGATCGAGGTATTCTTCGTTTGAACGGTGGCGAGTGTAACGGGGTTTATGCAGATATGGTTCTGCCCACGATGCAAGCTCATCTGGTATCTTTGAGTTGATATCGCCTCATTTTCATAGGTAGAATGTGAGATAACTTGGAGAGTACTACTTTTCATGATAGAGATATTGTAGAAATTGAAGTTCAAGTTACAGTGCGGTCGTTCTCATGAGCAAGCAGCAACAGAGTCAGATCTAGTAGTTAGAAGCTTATCGTGCATATTGAGGAACTCGCATCTACAACCATACAATTCAAATTCAGGGTGCACAGGGATATAGGACTGTAACAAAAAGTGTAGTATTTTTTTAATATTTTAATAATAGATCGTAATGAATTTTTTTTTAATGCAAATATATATATATATTCTTTTGAATATAAATATATTGTTATTTAAATATAGAAAAGCAAAGTATAATTTAGGGAGGAGTCTATTTATTTTATGTTTTGGAGTTAAGAGTGGGTTCTGGCTTGATATTTTTTTTTGGTAAAATTTAAGTTTGGAAGTGTTTAAATTGTGTTTTTGAATCATTCAACTCCTTTGAATATCCTCATGGTATCCAAATTATGCAATTTGCATAGCTAATATATGTGATTCTAAGTTTTTTAAAGATTTCAAATCAAATTTCAATCAAAATAATATGGAAAATATATTTGGAAAATGTTGAAAACATAGAATATTTAGAGTACACCATAATTTGAGAATTGTCAAAGTGATGATGAGGATATATGCCAATTGTCCATTGGTTGTAGCTTGGGTGGTTGGGAGGAATGGCTATTACCCTCTCTACCCAATTACAAATCTTGTAAGTGACATGTTTGCTCTTATTGAGCCCCTTTGTAATAAATGTGTGGATTGTGTAATCTGGTCGTACCTTGATTCTCGTGTTGAAATATCAGGTGTTGGCATATTTCCAGTGGAATAACCTTGGTTCATAAGGGGACATACTTCCCCTCATGTCACTAAGTGTTACATGTTTTTTTATAACTCAGAAAGATAAGTTCTTAACCAACCAAAAGCAATTTTAAGTCTTACTCTAAAACCAGTAATCATAAATAGAAAAAAACTTAATTTCTAAAATTTCAATTTTTATTTTCACGAAGGAAAAAACATGTTTCTTGGTATTCATAATATGAATCAAAGAGAATATAGTGCAATACAATCGAGGTGCCAACACACATATGATATTTCCTTTCATCACCTATCCAACCTCTAGAAACTCATAGAAATCTACCAACATGTAGAGTAGTCTTCCTAGTAGGAAGAATGTACATAACAAAAGTTACCGACCAACAAGATCTATAACTATATCAACAATTCTAATAAAGTCCTATAAACAGCCATACATATTCTTAATAAACTGAATATGATCCACTAGACAACACATAGTAGTCTTTGAATTCCTCAAAATAAAACATGCCTTCAAATTGACCGACCGCTTTCTTTGATAATTCATCGTCCACCGAATTCAACTATCTATAAACATGGATATATGAGATTTCATCAAAAATGACTTGCAAATCCTTAATCCTAGAGCACCATGAACCAAAGAAGCCACTTATAGATTTGACTTTCCAGCTGCCCAATCCACTATAACTTTTGAATCACTAAGGACCTGTAGAGACAAGATACCCTTATTGGTAGCAAATAAAAGGAGGCCCCACAAAGCCAATAGCTCAATGCTTGTATTTGTTCCTTCTCTACAGCCCAGCCACAAATGAAAGTAATGATTCCTATTGAGTTTTAGGAGCATCCTCCCCCACATCCCGAACTAGGAAGCACCATCAAAATAGCCAACTAGAGATTCCTCTAATATATTAGGTTCAGAAATAATCCAAGACATCTTAAACTTTTGCTTTTTATGATATTCACTATAACTCTCAACAATTCTAGAACTGGCCACTGAAGCATTGGATTTCACATTTTCGAAGATAATATCATTTCTATATCTCCAAATCCCGCAACTGATAAAAATAGGCACCTCTTTAAATTGGGAACATTGCTAATCTAGGATCTTAAGCTTAAATCAAAGGAGGAAGAATCTCACACCTCATAAATTTCAGCACTTACCCTAACATCCCTCCAAACTTTCCTTACAAATTAACAGTGAATAAACAAACGTGAGATAGTCTATGCATCCTTCTTACACATACAACAAATATTTGGACCAACTTTGCCTCTCTTTATTAAACTGTCCCTAGTCATAATTTTATTTTCAGCACACAGCCATGTGAAACACTTTAACTTCAAAGGAACATTCCATTTCCAGATTGTATGACGCCACCATTTTACAACATAAACAATAGATGTTGAAGAGATAACATCATAAGCTATTTTGGTACTAACTTGCTCATTTGTACCATTCCAAGCCCAATCTATATTATCCTCATGATAAGATAATTTGATACCATCATGATTTAATCCCGAAATATACGAGTTCCATTATTTTGCAAGGTTACCCACTAAGCCCATATCTTCTGCAAGGAGTCACTAAGATAAAGAATTTGTCATACAATCATTTCTTTTCACATGAGCCAAAAGTATGTACCCATGATACAAAAGATGGGAAATAAGAGCTTATGATAAATTGAAGAAATATGCACCTCCCAAGAAGGGATCTATACCAAGATGTACATGTGTTCCATAGCCTATTTCCAGCATAGCCAAGAACCCAACCATAAATAAAAGTTTACAAATCCTCTCCAAAAATTGGAAGCATTTGAAATAGATTTGTTTCGCAATCCATTCCAATCTATCACCGACAATTTTCTTAAGTACTTTGCTTAGATTACCTCAATCCAATGTCGTGAACCAAAGAGTCCTCTCTATAGGCTTTTCAAACCAAGGAAAATACTAAACCAAGAGAGATTCTTGATGCCCCAAGCACCAAATTTCTTTGGAATACAAATTTTATCCCAAATAACCAAATGAATCTTTTTTCTATAAAAACTTCCAACCCACATAAAATTCATTATGTTTTTTTCTAATATTTTGTAAAATAAATACAAGAATCTTCAAAAAAAAAACCAAATAAACTGAAACACTTTTTGTAAAAAAATACTAATAAACTGAAACACTTTTTATAATGATTTGACTAAAATCAACCTACCTCCAAGAGACAATCACCTATAAACACCAATTCCCAATTTTTTTTTCAAATACTAGATCGAGTCCTCTTTATTGTCATGGTTGGGCTCGATACCATAAGCTTCACAAAAGAGCTTTAAATATTTTTAAAATACATTTTTAGATTTTATAATTTTTTCAATATTTTTAAACGACTTTTTAAATTAAAAAAATATATATATATTTTGAAAATCAACATTGTTAAACTCAAAAAAATATGTGTATACGGAGGTGGTTACAATATACACACCTACTTTGAAATAAGATATTATCGCTTGGATGTTTACATAGATTAATTTAAAACTTTGTAAAATAAAACACACAAAACAAGGAGCGTCAATGCATTTAGTTCTTAACTTTGGAGATATTAGATATGCACGCACTAATATATATAACATATCTTACATACTTCTGCACGCATTTATATATAGAGATAATTTTAATAATTGAAAATAGATTTTGATTATGGTGAAAAGGGTTTAATGGCTAAAAACATGTATTTCTTTTTAAAATTTTATAAGTTCAAACGAGAGGAAAGTAATGTATTTAAACATTTATTAAGATAAACAAATGGAATAAGCAACAAAGTTGCTTAGTACCTACCTCCTAAGAAGAGATTGAAAATATATAGCAATAGGATAATTTTGCTATAAAAATATATGATAAAACAA
>LPNX010926428.1:204173-230294 GCA_001517045.1 Pseudotsuga menziesii
GCGAGGACTTTTGTGTCTTAATTAAAATTAAAGCATCTGTTTAATTAATTAACGTGCATGGATTACATATTGTGCATGTTAAATTAATTTATTTACCAGGTCACTCTCTGGATTCTAGATACGTTAAATTATGGTTTCCTCTCTCCAGCGGTCTCGAGGCTGGCTGATGCAACTCCAACGCTCAAAATCGAAGAGTGTGACGCGTCATCCCAGGCAAAGGACCTATGGAAAATGGCAAGGAAATCCTGCACGAATGGGACTTCTCATTGATTCGAAACTTCGAAGTGTCTATAGCTATATAACTGCACTGCTCAGTGTATTTTGAATATGTCTTTAGCACGATTGAAGTGGAGTAATATTTGCGAAGGAGATCAGGCGCAGGAAATTTCAAAGAGAATAGAATAGAATGGAAGGAGGGCAGGAAGGTCCAACTCGTATACTGATGGGCGTGAACCAGTCCTCTCTGAAGGGGTACCCTCATCCTTCCATCAGCAGGAAAAATGCATTCGATTGGACCATCAAGAAACTCATCCGAAGCAAAGACAACCAAGACTTCAAGCTGCAAATTCTGCATGTACAAATCCCTGGTGAACGCGTGGCAATGGCGGTGGCAATGGGATGCGATATAAATTTTTTTATTTTTATTTTATCATTATGATGTCATCTTGCCACATGTCGACTGAAATCCAGATACCAAACCCCAATGTTGACATCATCTCCTATCAACCAATCAGCGGTTTAGAAAAAATGATTTTTAACAAAATTAAAATAAATATTTTGCAAACCCCAAAGTATGACTTAGGAAAACAGGTTTGAATTTTTAAAGAGGCGTCAAAAAACACCAGCTAATGCCCAAAGTCAACGAGGTTTGAAATCGAACGATTGCAATATACCAGCCGGAGGCAGGTATAATAATCATAAAAGAAAAAAGCCTATATTAAGTGGTTGAAAATATTGGTTGTGATATTTCCCATTCAAGTTTAAATTTAGTTTGACATGTTATAATAAACATTGGGGATACCTTGATTTTTCGTTGAATAGTAGACGTCTATTCTTTTCGTGAATGTAACCTATAACATTCATGAACCACAATTAAAAATTAATAATAGCAAACAAAAACACTATGATAAAAACATACTCTCAAACTAAGTCAAGGACTAAAAACATTGTGTTCCACTTTTAATATAATTCAAAAGGGAAAAAAGTTTTTAAATACATAATATATTTCAATTTGAGAAAATGTCACACATATATCACTTTGGTTATAATTAATATGTTGTTACATAATTATTGATGAAATGGAATTAAACCAGCCTAGATCCAAATCCTAGGCTCTATCAAGCACCGAGAGGGATCAAATCTCTCTAGGTGCAAACCTCTTCTTAGGTATTGCACTCAATGAGCTATCAACTTTGGTGTGTTCTATATATATCTATTGATTTGATTCAAACCAAAAGGCACATTCTTTTATTTAAGGTCCACATATAATATTTTTATTATTAATATTTAATATTATTTATGGCCAACATATAATATTTTTTATTATTATTTATTTTGTTAGGAACCAACACTACAACATCTCCCCATACATGATTTAAAACCATATGCAAGACCCTCCTAAAACCATGGGTTGTTTAGGAGGCCTTGCACATGGTCTTAAAACCATTTGCAAGGCCCTCCTAAACCATTTACAATAAAACCATGAGTTGTTTAGGAGGCCTTGCACATAGTTTTAAAACCATGTGCAAGGCCCTCCTAAACCATGTACAATAAAACCATGGGTTGTTTAGAAGGCCTTGCACATGGTTTTAAAACCATGTGCAAGGCCAACATTTTTTTGCAGATAATTCAATTTTTTATTTTTTATTATTTTGTTAGGTAGGAACATTACAACATCTCCCTCATATTGTGTTTTTTTTTCTAACCCAATTTTTTTTTAGCAGATAGTTAAACTTTTACTTTTTTATTGTTTTGTTAGGTAGGAACATTACAACATCTCCCCCATATTAGGTTGTTTTTCTGGCCGACATTTATTTTGGCTAATAATTAAAATTTTATTTTTTATTATTTTGTTAGCAACAAACGTTACAAGATCTCTCTCATATTAGGTTGTTTTTTTTTGCCCACATTTATTTTGGCGGATAATTAAAAATTTTATTTTTTATTATTTTGTTAGCCTTGTAACGTTACAAGATCTCCCCCATACTAGGCTGTAGAGCGCCTTTAGGCGCAACTATATGGATTTGTAATGCAATAATGTTATTAAACGGAATTTGTAAATGCATAACCTTTGTATTTGTAATGCAACAACCTTATTAAACGGAATTTGTAAATGCATGGCCTATATCGTGTTTTACAATGAAAATATGGATGACTAATTGTTATATTCCCTAAAAAATGTTATAAGGAGGTTTAGTACATAACATGGTGGTATCAAGCAGTTAAAGGAGGGGGGTCTATTTGGTTTAATAACTAAATGAAGTTGTAAACATAAATTGTAAAATCAAATTTATTTTAGTATTAATATAGGTTATCAAAACCTTTTGATACACTTCCAAGTAGATGTGAGTTTATTGGTGTGAAAACCTTTTGATATGCTTCCAAGTAAATGTGAATTTATTGTTGTAAAATTTTAAGGTTTTGTTTGTGTTTAGAGGTGTGACAATTTTTTAATTGAGGAGTATAATGGATGGTAAAATGTCAAAATGGAGCCCACTAGGGTGTAGCTCAATTGAGGATTTGCTTGAAAATGAGATGGTATGTTGTAATAGAGGTCACAAGTTGAAAACACCTCGACTTGCTCGTGCCCCATGCTTGTGGGCTATGTGGGTGCACCTAGGGGTATAGTGGTAGTGGACGGGATTGGATCCCTGGACCCATGGACCCTATGGCACATGAGTACCAGCCCCATCCCAATTGCCGAATCCGCTACTACAAAAAAAAAGATGTCAAAATGGAAGTCTAACTTTGGTGTAGGAACTAAACAAAGGAAAAAAATGGCAATCCAATAGATTCCTATACATATGCTCATCTCTTGTAGAGATGCATGACAGCAAACTATGTGTCAGAGGTTAAAATTATCGATGCCCACATTGTCAAAAGCAATATAATGAAAACACCATTGTTTTATGGGCCAACAATTAGGTTGAAAATGCACAATATAAAGAATGTTAGCAATGTATTTGACAAGCACACCAATGGTCAAAGCAATCTCTTCTCTGGAGACGTGATAATATTCTAACAAAAATTTGGACAAAAAATTCATATAGAAGAGGTAAATAAAGTAATTGTATTATTGCCTATATTGTCTATGAATGTCTTGTTCTTTAGAGCAATCAACAGGAAGGTATTGGTTGCCTTCATGAGGCACTTTACATTATTTCTCTAGAGGTTATCTATAGGTTTCATTATTTTCACGTTCACCATGTTGATTGTTGCTTTAGTATAGTAATGGGGCCTTGATGTTGTTGGATACCATGGACATTATATTCACGTTCATCATGTTGATTGTTGCTTTAGTATAGTAATGGGGCCTTGATGTTGTTGGATACCATGGACTTATAGAGAGGTCATTTTACCACTCAATGTATGTTAGCTTATTCCTAGATTTTCCTAGTAGGTCCAGGAGAGACTCTTTCCTACATTGGGTAGTTGGAAATTTGGAATTCATTGTAAAACCATCACATGTACTAATATAATCTGAATTCATCATAAGCCTACCACATGTACTCATATAATTAATGATTGTAGGCTTGTTCTTAATCTCTCTTTCACTTGGGTGTTTCCATATCAACCTTGCAACCACTTGGCAATTTTGAGGTATGGAATAGACAATTGAATCATTTTTTTTATGTTGGTTAAATAATACATAAGAGTATGTAATCCTTGCAAGATTCATAAACACTATAAATAATTACAAGGATGTAAATGTTTGTGCAATAGTAAAACTTCTTTGTGATGTTTAGACTCTAGCTTGAATTTTGCAACCCTGATATGCTTTTTTTTTAATTAAATTATAAAAAACAATAAAAATTATTTAGAGATTTTGTTAAAACTAAATTATGAAAAACAATGAAAATTATTTAGAGCTTTTATTAAAACTAAATTATGAAAAACAATGAAAATTATTTAAAGTTTATGTTACTTAGAGTTGGCAATTAGCTATGTTTCAAATACCAAGGAAAATATAATTGAAATTGCTAAAAAAACAAAATGTCTAAGAGGAACTTTGAATCATCTATGAATAATCTATGGATTGATATACTCTACACTGATAGACTCTTTGATGAAGTTATTGCTCAAGGGATGCAATGGTAAGTGTAGTGGAGACTGATGTGTTGTGTTCATGTACAATGTACATTGGTGGGAAAGAAGAGAAGAGAGAGCCTTGTCGGTTTCCACATCAATGAAGAATACAACTTGTCATCCTAATCTCTAATCCTCTTATGAATGCACTAGCTCGGAAATGATAGTGGGAGAAAGAAGACGTGGTTCTTTCCAACATGAAAGATAGTAGTTATAAAAGAAAAGAAAATTCTTAGGTGCCCCTATCATATGCTAATGTAAATGTTAATCATATTGTATCATTGAAAGCCATTATTGAAGATATATATTCCTAAGTCATTTATTTTAAGATGGAACTACTAAAATCGCTTGTCCTTGCATATAGAAAGTGATGATGAAAGTAGGCATATGATTCTTTTTAGACTTTGGTGCAATACAGGTTGGAATTTAAAAAATAATAATAACTAAAGTTACAAAGTTACAAATATTGAGACAAAGCATATCTCTTAAGTTAGCATGCACTAACTCTAAAGATAAAGCAACTATGAAGATGAAATATCCCTTGTTGTTTAATCCTCCATTTGAAGAACAGGTTTAGTTATAATCACTAGTATGTGTGAGTGCTAACTCCTTTCTTCTTTAACTTGATTGGACAACAATGGATATGTTATTTTTGGGTGTTCAATTTCAAATAAACTATGCACCTAAAGGTTGTGTTTATAAAGTCTAAAATTTCGATCCACATATAATTTCATATGCTCACTGTTTTCTTTTTTGTTATATTTTAGCTTAAATCCACTTCTAGATGATGATGATGGTCAATGTCCACTGAGACCAAATTTGATATATCAAACCTTAAGAGAAAAGAAAAGAAAGATTGTTTGGTTTGCTTTAAAATCTTATTCCTATGCTCAAAAAGCTTAAAGAGAAACATTCCTAACTTACCATACTTTTGAGGAGTTAGAAGGTTAGAAAGGTCTATATTGTAGCAAAGATTTTGAAACTGATATCTAATGAAGGTGTACGTAGGGCATTTTAAGAGAAAGTGATTTTCATCCTTAATGTTCATAGTCTCACAGAAATAGAAAATCCTTTCATCCTGTGGTGTTTTAGGAATCATCCAATGCCTTGTTTCACTATGGATCTCATGAGAGTTCGTTCTTATCTTAGCAATTTAAGTTTCTTCTTTGAACAAGTTAAAACAAAGAGATCATTTTGATATTCCAAATTAAGGTTAATGACCTCCTTATAGTATCTCAATTTTTTTTTGGCCTTCAATTTTTTGTTGCACCACAATCTCTCTTTAAACTTAAATATTTTTAATGTTATCAATAAAATGACATTTTCGTCATTTTCTAAATAAATGGTAAAAATCGTTTATCCTATCTACTTTCATTGTCACAAAATTTTTTCCATGCTCAAATCAACTTCCGGATATAATCCGGATAATGGTAGAACCCTTTCTCCTTTCTACTTTCATTGTAACAAAAGAAGTAACCAAAGGAATACCATGTTTCCTCCCATAACCATCTTGTTCCCCTTGTGCATGGGAAGATTTAGGAATATTACACATGCAACCTTACATGGAAGTATTAAATACTTTAGATGGTTAGAAATATAGAAACGAAGATTTTATAAAGAACCCTACTCTTACCCTAAAACCATACCTTCCGCCCATACACTTGCATGCATCTTACATGGAAGTATTCAATACTTTGGATGATTAGAAATATAGAAACGAAGATTCTATAAAGAACCCTACTCTACCCTAAAACCATACCTTCCTCCCATACACGTGTCCTATGAAAGGGGCTATTGAAATAAACAATGAAAATTTTCATGGTGAAAAAATTAATAATAAAAAGACTATGTTCATTTTCTGTTTATACATGTTATCATGGCATTCACATGCACACAAGGATATGCCATTAAATATGCATATTTTCACTTTACTATCCACATACACCTAGAGGTGCCATGATGTGGCTTACTTCCTTGTCATTTCCATTTGTGACCTCCCCTCCCCTCTGATGACTCAATTTCCTATTATTTTGAAGGATTTTTTTTATGTGGACTCAATTTCCTATTATTTTGAAGGTTTTTTTTTTAAATGTTGGATCATTCTTTTGGTAAAGTATTTGTAAAGGAAATTTAAGGATTCGCAATTTTTATAAAGTGTAGAAATTTTAGTGAATCTTATTAATGTTTAAATTTTTAACAATAAAATGTTTGTTGATATAAATATATTTAAATTTTCAAGGATATTATTTAGTTTTCAGACAATTTTGGCGATGTTTAGAGTAAAATATTTTTATCCAGTGGAATTTGGGCTAATCATTTTAGAAAAAAAAAAATCAAAATTGGAAAATCTTTTTTGGAAAAAAATTATTGAAAATTAGCCCATGGGCTAAATTTCACCCCTAAAATTTTCCTTGTTCTCTTGAGTCACCTTTCCTTAGTCTAGATGTACAACCTTTTGGGATGCCTAGTGCTTAGGTAGGGTTATCCCTATTTGTCTCTTCTATCATCTTTAACCTTTGTTTGGTTGGGGCAATGGGCCTCTTATTTGGCTCATAGTTGATTAGGATACCTTATTTTGAATCCTCAATGGCCACTTAATTGGGGTCCATGGGATCAAACCTTCCTTAACCCTTCATGAGTTTCAAGCACCAGTGAACCATGATTTTTAGGGTCATACAACATTTGTAAGTTGCATCTCATGGAACACAATGTGTAATTTGGGGGAAAAGTTGCATCTCATGGAACACAATGTGTAATTTGGGGAAAACCCACATTATAGGCTAATAAATCAATGATACTCAATCAAAACCCATAGTACTACTCTTTTGTACAAAATTCTTTGTCCAATGAAAAGTCAAACGTTCATTCCACCCTATATCCATTTCGTTATATCACTCTTATTCTCTTTGTAAATCCTCTTGGATTATCTTCAATTCCTCTTCCACTTTTTATAATATTTTGCAGGAACACTTTTGTATTGGTTCCAACCTTGATGTATCTCTATAATCTTCTTCCATTATCTTTTGCTAATTGTTTTTGTCATCTCCAACACCTTTACATACATGTATCTCTTGATTTTGGTTTGGTTTCTCATTTAAAGGCTTGTTTCTTTGTCTTGGAGTGTATCCATTGACTTAGTTCCCTCCTACACCTTCGATAATTCAACCCTTCTACCTAAAGGAAGATTCCAACATAGCCAAGGCAAGAAAGGTATTTCCTTTTTGGAGGCACTTTAAGTCACCATACATCACTTCATTGTTTCACTATTTATATGGTAGATTTAGGTGTTTTAATTTCAATATATACCAGGATCAAGTACTTTGTGTCTTAGGAAGGTGTAGTGCCATGCATATGTTTTCTTAAGTGGAGAAAACCTTTCTTGGATACATGTGGTAACTTTCATCTTCAAACCAAGCAAAATATTCACCTACAAAATCATTTTTCTAGATGAGTTCTTTCTTTTTCATCTCTCTTTCATACTGATTTTAAGTTATTTATCTCATAGATGAAGACCGATGAATTAACCCTAACTAGCTTTCCTTCCTTTGTTACTTGGTTGTTATAATAAACTTACTATTGAGACCTAATTGAAATATCTTGATTAATTTATAGCCTTAGATTACACAATCAACCCTAAATTTGTAATTATCCTAACGAGCCTCCCTTGTCTTATCTCCTTCTCTCTTCCCATCCTAGGGTTTCTCAAAATTTACCTAAAACTGTGTGTTAATTCCACTCTATTCTTCCTCCTTGTGGAAGTGTGGTGCCTCACTCTAACCATCATGTTATAGGAGGTGCATTTACTAGGATGCTTTAGGATTACCTAAAATACCAAGGAGAGACTAGGTTAGTAAGGTTTTGTATCTTTAACCTAGAACCCAAGGAAGGCACATTAGAGGAACCATGAAGAACCCTAACTACACAACATTTGATCTCTTATTTGTTGTTGGAGAGATTACATTGAATGCAATTTTAGAAGAAAGACCTTGAAAGTGTGAAGAAATCGAGGTGATCAATGGTCCATAATTTTTTTAGCATTTCAATGATGGAGAGTTGGGAGATGTGTTAATTGATATAGTTGAATTAATCTTTTCCTCTATGCTCAATGACTTAGAAATTGCTCCCATGGATGGAGGGGATACTTATGAGAGGGACAAGAATAATGAGGGACCGCAAGTCCATCCCATTTTGGTGAGGAGAAGGAAATTTCCATAGCACCCTCTTTACAACTAGTTGTCATTGATTGGAAAGAACCATGAGCACACCTATGGACCACTTAATCCGTCCTAGCATTAAACCTCAGCTTGAACTATGGAATAATACCAAAGAAAACGTCCCAAGAGGTAAAAATGTTGGAGAACCAATCTAGTACAACAAGAGGCCTAAGCCATGGTTGCTCAAGCTTGTTGAATTCAAAAAAACTAAAAGGCCATCACATTAATGCCAAAAAAACTTTATGCTCCTATTAACCACTATTAACAACACATTAACAAATTCAATAAACTATTTTCTTGGACAATACAATTTCTTGGGTTGCTTTAATACAAAAAAAAATTATTATCATTCAAGGAAATACATTACAAGAAAGGAGATAATAAGACATAATTCTTGATATTACAAAACTATACATCGTTTTGATATTGTGACATTTTAAATTTGACAAGGATATTGACTCGACACAACTTTTGATTCAATATGTTGAACAACTAGGAAATTGCATAAGTGAGGAGTTATGAATTCTAAGAAGAGGTGGTGCCTAAAGAAATTGTTACAACATTAAATCATGACAAGTGAAAATAACTCAATATATGGAAGAAAACTTGTTTGATGTTCTTAATTATTGATAAATCGACCATAGGTTCATCTATATATAGCTCAAAGGATAACTAACTTCCTTAAAATGAGGAATATGCAGTCAACATTGATCACCTTAGGCATGCCTAGATCTCATACTTTTTTACCTCGACCTATGTGCTAGTTGATTGAGTTGGGACCACCTTTGGTCAACCCAACCAACTAGTCTACCATTGATTATCAATTGAATATTCTATAGAATATTTAGAGGAACGCCTTGTCCCAACACCCTCCATCAACATAACTCTTTGAAGATTATTCACGAGGCAAAATTATCTCTTTACTCACCTCCATGATTCTATTGCCCTAAAGCCGAAGCATAGCATGAAGTTTCACAAACTTAGCTTTTGATAATATCATTAGGATATCAATGATCTAATAATTTGTCTTACAATAAACAAGGGACAATCATTTAATGTATTGTCTTAAATAATGAGCATGAAGATCAACATGCTTCATTTGACTATCAATAACTAATAGGATTACTATATATGTTATTAATTTCAACATGGTAGTTAGCTTACAAGTGCATTTAATTGTCAACCGAGGGCTTGTAGACTTGTGAGGTATTATGCAAAGTATATGCAGGTCTTTAGAAATAATTAAGATTCTAAATGCTAACATCTTACTTACAGTCTACTTAGAAATCCAATTTGAATTCCAATAAAGTAAAGTTGAACCAAATTGCGGGAGACTCCTCTTAATCAAAATCACTTTGTCCAATAATAATGAAATGAGGGATCAAGCATATACTTGCTTATCATCTTGATTCATCCCCTGAAGGTCTAAAGTCTCCACATGGTATAAGACTAGAACAATGGATGCCCTAAACTGCAACATAAGTATAAGTTCACTCATACACTAGTTTGTTTGAACATGATGGGAGGAAAAAATGGTGATATGGATGAAGGGGACTCAAAAAGTGACTTTTAGTTGAGGATTTAAATCATCTCCTTTTTGCAAAAATCTAATACATGTGTCATCACATTCTTGCATGTGGGTTGAGAGCCTTTATAAACAAGGAGGAGTTATGAACTACAAATGTTGTATAATTGATGTCTATTACAATGTTTTGTTTCTCTTTGCAGTAGGTGGTGGATGGTAAAAGCTTTCTATACACCTAGTTAGAGACTTGGGTTTTATTCAAGTTTTTTTTAAATATTGGTGGCATTACTCTATATTCCATTGCTCTCACTTGCCCTATAATTGTATTGTATTTTGGTGGCATTACTCTTGATTCCATTGTATTGCAATTTTAACTTGTACTACAACAAATTACAACTTGTATTGCAATAGATTAGATTACTAAGTGTAATATAGAGATCGAAGGAGTGATTTTGTAGTGCTTTTTACCTAATAAAGATGCATTCCCTATTTCCATTGTTGGAGTTATGCTCACGAGAAAAGAAAACTATCTAGATTGGTTGAGGAATATCAATCACACCCTCATCTTCAATGATACGTGGGATGACATCTATGACAAAGAAGGAAATGTTGCATCTAAAGATCCTAACAAAAACAAAGAGATTTTCATATGAAAAAACCGAGATAAGAAGGCATATGCATTGATTGTTGCTACAGTAAGTGAAGAGGTAAGCCAACACGTATTTCTTGCTAAAAAATCTTATGATGCTCTAAAGAAATTGAAAAATTTGTATGAATCACAATATGAATTGGAGATAATTGAGTTCTTGTTGAATCTATTCTACCTAGATTTGAAAGGAAATGATCCCATGGTTGTGGCATTTGAGATCAAAACCATCATGCATGCACTAGTAGAAAAAGTGAGATATATAACTAAAAAATGACTAAAATTTGCATTTAAATGACTAAGTTTAGTCATGTGACTAATAATCATTTATTGCTAGTCACTTATAATACAACTAAATACGTGACTAAAATAATTTAGTCATTTATTGGTTGTTTTGATTGGTTAATTTGGTCATTGTTTTAGTCATTAATGTTGTTAACTGGTCATTTATTTAGTCTTTGATTGTTGTTAACTAGTCATTTGTTTGGTCATTAATTGTTGTTAACTGGTCATTTATTTAGTCAATGATTGTTGTTAACTGGTCATTGATTGCGGTTAACTGGTCATTAAGTGCAGTTAACAGATCATTTATTTATTCATTGATTGTGTTAACTGATCATTTATTTAGTCATTGACTGTTGTTAACTAGTCATTTAATTAGTCATTGATTGATGTGGATAGGGCACGAAGGAATCAAACCACCAGCCTTCTGCCTATAAGGCAGGTGCTATTCCATTGAGCTAGCACCATTAAATAGAAGAATCATAGTTCACACTGAATCAAAGTTACATCCAAGAACCTAAACAACAATTTTTTTTGTTAATGATCCACATAGTATCTACTGACCAAGTATTTGCAAAAACATAATTACTAATTTAAGGAAAACAAGTTATGGCATTCTTCATACTTTGATAGATGTTTTTTGTCATCATTTATCTGAGGAATGTGATGATAAGCATGAATATTAGCAACTTGTTTTGTGGAATCTTTTGCAGCATTCATAGCAATAACATGAATTCCACGAACAAAACAAAGATATAGACAATTGAGAACATGATTAAGATTGTAAGCCAAAAATGTTTCCAACCTAGAAAATGCTCAACATAGCTAGGAGTTACACCCTCACCTTTGTTACGATCGACATAGATTCTACAAACTCTGCAATAGCAAGTTCCCTAGAACCTAGAGTGGTTTCCAAGTTCTCCAAGCTTGCCGATAAAGCTACTTCAACAACACCATCACCAACAACTACCTGTACATCAACTAACCGATGATATTGTAGGAAAAGGAAGAAACAAGCTCCATGAAGATTAATATAAAAGAAGTCAATTATGAAAATACAATCCGAGAAAACCAATAACATAAAACTCTATATATCCTTGCATACCGTGTTAGACTCCAATGTTCTTTTCACAATGTATACGGTGACATGCATAGATCATTCCATCCCATTCAACATGTAATCATTAACACCTCTTAATATATTTAAATTTTTTGAAATGACATGGTGTGTTGTGGGATCTCAAAGTAATCCATACTTTGAGATCTATTGATACCAATAAAAAAAGGTATAGACATAAATTGTTGCTTCTTCTCATAAGTAAAATTACCCTATTTCACATACTATCTAGCAACTTCCATTGAGAATAAATAGTTTGAAAAAAGTTTGGGTATGTAAAAGGCTTTCCCCTAGAAATCATACATGCTAAGGACCTAATATATGATAAATTACCCTGATTAAAACTTTGTCCCTTTCATGTCAGGAAAACTCTTGCTTTGGATGTCAAACAATCAAGTTATCTTCCCAAAATCCTTTGTTTTACTTTTCTTACAAAGAGATATTGGATTGCATAAAATTGATATTGGGATTTATGATTCCAAAAGGACAAATTATAATAAATATACAAACTCAATGTTTTGGTCTACACCAACGCTAATTGGTATATTCTCAAAAGTTTTGTTGAAAACCCAGACAAAAATAGAACAAGAGGGCATATAAAATATCTTGGTTTTTGGCATTCCACCAAATGGCCTGAAATTTCATTCAAAGACAATTGTGCATCATCAAAATAACTTTCTTATCCATATAATAGAGAATAATTGATTATAAAGACCACATACATATACATACCAGTTGTGGACTCCTATCCAACCAATCATCCGAACAATCGTGTCATTTATTAGTAGGGGTTAGTAAACCCCAGAACATTCACTTGATATAGATTTGAAAGTTATATTTAGGTTGTACCACCCATTTATTCAATAGATTCAAGCCACCACTATGAAAACAAAGGAAATAAACAATCTCAAACATCTTAAACATCTTAATGGGATCCAAATCCTTAGCATTCTCTTGAAAATGATAACTAGTACCTAAATTTTTTCCTCTTTATCCAACCTTGCCACCTAGTATATAGAATCAAATTCCTCAACACACCATTCAACAACTTCATATAAATCACAAACCTCTACTACACATTTGACGTTCACCAACACTAATGTCCAAATTACATTTTCCCTATGTTCTTCCTCTAGTTGTTCTAAGTATTGTTTTCTATACATTGAACCAACAAAATGATTTGTCATTCTATGCTAAGGAATTGATACTATCGCTAATGAACAATTCATTATTTCTCCTAAGAAACACCTCTTAAATATGTTCTCAACAAAATAAGAGTACTAACTTCCTCCTTAAACAAATCCTTGAATTCCTTGACATAATGTGATAACAACATAAAATTCCCCTATACTCTCAACACTCCTTATTTAGCTTACATATTACTAGATTGTTGGAAATGTTGTTCTATACAAATTCATGTGGATCAAATAAATGATGATTATCTAAGCCTACATGCCATCAAAAATTACACTACACAACTCCACATATAGCAAGGGAAGATGAGATTTCACAAACCGTAGGAGAAGGAATCTCATATGGAAGATGGTAAGTTGGTGATAGTGATGCATATAAAAATGTATGTTTACCTTGTCTTCACTTGCACCATAAGAATACTTGGAAGATACAAACTTCTCTATTGTTGGTGTTTGAGGAGCATCTGCAATGGAAAATCCCTAATTTGCACATCATTAGAGCAACAAAATAAAAATAACAATAAACATAACTAGCTTTTAAACGACACTGTTTGACCTCAATTAAGAAAATTAACATAATTAAGGGTAGTGTTAGCACTTGTGCTAAATTTTATTTTTTGTGCAGGTTTACAATAGAAACTGATTTCATTGGTCATTTGGGCAAAAAGGAAGGATACCTGATGAATTTAAAGGATTTTTTAAATGAAATATAAACATTGATTTTATATTTAAATTCGTCCTTATAGTTGAATTTTTATGTTTTTTTCGCCAATGTTTATTATTTATTATTTTAATACAAGTCAACGATCCATCAAGGTCCAAGTGCCAAGCTCCCAACGAATAACATGCATGGTCTGTTCCTTGGTATATAATCAAAGTTGTGGGGTATATAAACGATAAAGGTGCAAGTTCTCTAGTGCATGTGGGATAATACCATAAACAGTTATAACAATGTACGTGAACCATTCACAAGTCAACCATTCAAGGCAATTTTCGCATGGTAAAAACACACGGGTAAAATAAAATTCATAGCCTTGTGAAAAGGAACTATCCCACAGACCAAATCAACAGTCAGATTGATGGTGAAACAAATCAACGATGGTGGGTGATTTTCGCACCACCAATAAGCACAGAAGCAACCAAAATCCTGTGGTTGCGAAATAAGGTACAAGCTACACGATTGGACGGTTCATATCTCGTTAGATCCCGATCAACGACCCACATTAATTTCATGGTGGCAAGGTGCAAGAGGTTTAAGATTTGAAAGCTCAACGGAATTCTATGTGCCACAACAAACACATTTTTTTCTATGAAGTGACTATTTTAGTCATTTTATTCTGCAACCTGTTTCCGCCAAACTAAGAAGAATTTCTAGAAACTGAGAGTGGTTTTTCTTCCAAACATGTTCATCTACAATAAAATATCTCTTTTTTTGCCTAGGTTCCATGGCTTTGGAGAATCGAAGCAATTTTCAGAGGGAAATTTTCCAAAATTTCGCAAATCCATTTAAGTCATCAAATTCAAGAGAATATACTCAAGAACTGGAGAGGAATATAGATAAATGGGAACATGGGTTTTGTCAGGAACATGGTCAATTACAAAATTCTCTCTCAAGTTTTGTATAGGTGTCACCATTTGATAAATGCAGGTGGATCTTCGAGACCAATTTTCAACAATTCATCTCTTAGAAAGGGGTGAAATGGTGAATATTTGGGGACAACTGTTTGAAAATGAACTAACGATCCTTCACCTCTGCTGTGGAAGAGAAGTACCAAGCTGAGTCAGCACCAGACCATTGGAGGTGCCCTGAAACATTACTTTCAACCAGATTCCACATTTATGCTTTGATCCAGCATGCCTGTGATTCCTTATTTCCTATTTTATATGTAAATCATAGAAAATATGCAATGTCAGAGTCTATTGAGATTCAGAATGATGGCCTGAGGATTATTCCCCATTTTTGTAACCAATTTGATGCCCCATTTCAAGACACATCTCAGGGGAAAATGATATTATAAATAGAACCTCCCCAAAGGAGGACAGAGGTCGGACTGATTTTCATTTTTGAGGCCTCAACGTTAGTTTTGTAGTTTTGCAAACAATTTTTGGGAGGAATTAATGAATATATTTCTCTATGTTTATGAGATTCACCACGGTTCTTGTATTTAGTGTGTGCTCTCTCTATTTATTTCATTTTTATATGTGTTATTCTGCTAATGCATTTTTAGATTAGTATGCTAGAATTTGCTCTCTGTTAAGCGCTCCATGCATCAGAAATCATGTTTGTAATGTGACTGTAATAGCTTTGACAAAATTCATCCATAGATAGGTGCTTTGTTTCAGCTGTTTCCCTTTGTCATTTTTCCACTAAAGGTGTTGCAAGGGATTCGACCATCAATAGGTGCCCCTTGCCATGCTGGGATTTTCTGTTTCTTCTCACTGCCGCTCAAAAGGATATTTCGCTAAATGCTGTGCTTACTTTGCGTCATATCGCCGAAGAGAAAACCCTTTTCATTTTATGCTATAACGTCCTTGAATTTTTCAGGTTGTAACTCCATCGCCCAATGGTTTTGATTTTGTTTGTCTTTTCAACCTGTTTTATTTTGTAATTGTCCTATTACTAGCAGAAATCCAGTCTTCTGCATGCTCGTTAAAGACAAATGTGTATGTGAATGTTACTGTGACAATGAGAGAGCCCTCTCTGACTGCCTTGGCTAGAGGGTAGTCTAAAGCTGGTTTGAAATGGTTACCCCTGTGACTTCCTACATCAACCAGAGGAAAATTACAGGGTACTAATAGGTAGCACTTGCATTTAATCTTTCTACTAGTATCAGACCAACTCTCTTTCTTCTATGCCATTTTTTTGGGGATTTCCTTCATATTCAGGGATGCAATCTTTTGCAGAGAGTTTATCCATTATGGATCCACCCATTTTTGTTAGGATACCATGCTATTTATTTACCTTATTTATGTGTTAGGGAGGAGATGTCTGAGGCACTTTTTATGTTTATGTTCTTATTTGTTGCATATTATTTTAATGACAATTGAATATTTACAAAATTCCATGTGCAGATGGCATATTCAAGCACGAGGAGAGCTACCAACAAATTATCCCCTAGGTTTTATGGACCCTATCTACTTTGACCAATTATTTCATACAATGAAGGGAATTCTCTACAAAAAGTAGCAATGTTGGGGGAATTTATTAGTATACTTGAGTTGAAGCATGATGACCTTATCCCTTGGAGTGAAGTGATGTTTCCATTGCCCATAATTCATTAACAATTTCAGTGAAAGAAGTCCTTGCAATGTGGTCACATCTCCATTAGTGACTACCATGAAGGATCGATCACACCAGTTAGGCATAAGTGGTCTTAATGTATTGCTTACTATCCCTCCTAAACAGTGCCCCAAAACCCCCAGAGATGGGAATATTGTTAAATGAATTATATAGGAATGTAGATGCTTCATCAAATCAAAAGATCATAAAATAATTTCTATATAATGAACAATTCTCACATCATTAATCCCCCATCTGCCACTTGTAAAATGACAACTCAAAATTTGAAAAACCAGAACTTCCAACTGCATAATGCATAATGACATAAGGTTTGTTGTCGGTTAGAAACTCCCACATTACTATGACAAAGGAAAACACGTCATCTTGAATTCAAATTAAAAAAAGAAAATTAAAAAAGAATGTAAAAAATACTTCATAAATAAAACCGTAAACTATTAAATTTCATTTTCTTAGATAGTTAATTCCAGGTGTAAAACTAACACAATTGTACACCTAAGAAAAAATAACACAATTGTACTAGACATTCTCTGACAAATTCTTCCGAAATCACATATGTAATACTAATGAAAGTATGACTACTCTAATGAATAAGAGATAAAATAATTCAATAAACAAAGATCAATAAAATTGTGACCTGCCCTACCTTTATCACTCAAAATATGGTATTTTCAAGATTTACGAATTCTCTCTGTATTAAAACATGTTTTTTTACTTGTTTGCAATTAGATAATTAATTGCGAGAGTATTTTCTCATTTTGTTACAAGAGTCTCTCTTATTTAGTTAGAAGAGTACTTGTAAAATGCTAATATATATACATGGTTTGTTTAATAGTTAAAGAAAACACTTTCAACAAAAAGTACGTCGACAAACTCATGCACTTATTTTAACACTCGAGGAGTACCTGCCTAACTCACCAAGTCTCAATTTGAATTGGAAAATCTACTAAGTACCTACTGGTTGATTTTTGGACAATCCAAGGTTTCCAAGTGTCAAATTGGAACCATGCAAGCGGGTGAAAACACGAAGTTGGTATACACTTTTTGCCTATTTTTTGACAAAAAAACTGTAAAATTTTATGTTTTTCAACTTAAACCCTTTTAAACTCATATCCCCCTTAGGAATTTAACCTTGATGTAAACATAAGAGTTTTAGAGAATTCTATTAGCTTTGTACTCATATTTTTTTGAATTTTTTTTATGGACATATAGTAGGACGAATTTGAAGGGCACCAATGACATATACTTTAAATGTTTAGGTTTGGATAATGAGTGACCTGTGTGCCCTTCATTTTTATTAGAAATGGTTATTCATTTTACAGAAATGCACATTCATAATCTACACAAATTGTACTTTTGAATGGACTATATGTTGATGATTTTCAAACATAAACACTATTTTTATTATTTTTCGAAATAACATATGTTTAAAAAATGGTGCGTTATTGACTCATGTTTGTGTCATCCCATTTTCTTTCAAATGTGACTCTTATCATACAAACTAAAACTACCCTCTTGAAGAGGACAGTGCAGGGAACATCCCGTGAGTTTTTACATTTTTTTTTTGCTACCATTGTGACGATCTTGAATTTCCATTGTAACAAATTTTTAGCTCACTGAATTTTGTAATGATACCGTTTGGAAAAAAAATTGTAAAAAACAAAAATCCTTAATGAAATACACAAATTCTTATACTATGAGAAAATAGATTCAATGATGAATCTATTGGTATAAACTCCGACAAGTAATTCTTAGATTTTGCAGTGTTTCCACAATGAGAAAGTGACAAATTTCATAAAACTGCAGAAATAGTTGTTGTATTCGTTGACCAGGAACTCTCAGCTGAGAAAAGTTCTTGGTCGAGAATCATATTAATGTCTCAGACGATAAATATTTAGCTCGAAAAGTAACCCGGGTTTAAAAAAAATACTTTCCCGAGAGGTGGGTTAAACTCTCAGGTCAAAGAATTAAACAACTCTCGGGCGATAGTTTTATTACTTAAAGCCTCAAGAATATTTAAGGGTCCGACCTATTTAATGCCCGAGATTCTTGGCAAGATTCTAAAATTTGTCACCCGATAGTTATATATATACTCTCACCTGAAAGTATAATTCCATAAAAAATCAACTCAGGGTATTTACAGTTCAGATATTTATACTGTGGATATTACAATTCGAATAGTTATAAGGTTTTTTTTGTGGTTATGGATGTTTTGTGATTTTAAGGTTTTTTGAGGTTATGGATGTTTTGGCATATTAATGTTTTTTTTAAATTGTAAAATTAATTATAGCATATTAATATTTTTTTTAAATGATAAAAGCAAATTTGGTTTTTGGCATATATATATATATTAAGCAACATATTGCATATTATGTTTTGTCATATTATGGGTTGTTATACAAGGGACATGGTGAATTTGGTTTTAGCATATTACTCTTATTTTTACAAAGAGAAATATCATGAATTTGGTTATGATTTCATGACATATTGTAATTGGTATCATTAATTGTACAATTTTATATCCAAAATATTAGTATTATTTCAGGTTTTTGGCATTGGAGTTTAGGTTTTCAATTCTTTCATCATGGGAAATCAAAAGAATAGTGCAACGAAACATGATCGCACTAGAACTGATGGAGAGACAAGAAAAGAAAGAAAACGTGAAAACATGAGAAAGTTAAAAGAAAAAAGAGCATTGGAAAGAAATGTGGAGGCACATGGCAGTGATGAAGAAATGCAAAATGTGGAGGCACATGGTGATGATTAAGGAATGCAAAATATTGAGGAACACGTTGATGAAAGAAATAAATAACATGGAGATGATGAGGAAATGACAAATGTGGAACAAATGATGGGCAACCTTGATCGTGAGACCATGATTGGTGAGTAAATAATTTTTAATGTTTATAAAATTGTATTTAATACTTGAGTATATAATTGATTTGAAAGTACACAATCTTATAAATTTGCATATTTTCATGCAGGGTCAACATCCTACCATACCTGTGAATTTACAAAGATTAATTGGAAGTTGCAACAATATCGTCATTGATGACAATTTTTTGGAGAATATGGATTCAAATAAAATTGAAGAATTGGGACCTTCGATGCGTGATCATGCAACTCGATATAGAGCAAAACAGATACTCAAAAATTATCTTGAAGGTATTTCTGTCACAACACAAGCTAAATTGTTACATAGATTGCTAAAGCAAAAATGTCTAAACGATGCAATTAAATTACTAGGCATTAAAAGTATCAAAGAGGTTGAAACAAATGAGACGGTATAAAAAAATCTGACCTCACCCCTTGCCACACTTGCAAGGAAACAATCTCGTGATTTAGTGTTTGCTTGTAAAACATTGCTAATAGGGGTTGTGGCAAAAAACATTGCAAATGATCATTTGTTGGCCATGATTGCAAGAACGTTAAAAACATCAAGATTAAGTTCATGCCACATAAAAACATTAGGGTTCAATTAGATGAAGATGATTAAGTTGCATGTTGGGTTGCTATCTATAGGAAACCTTATCAACATAGACTTCCAAATAATGTGAGGGACAAGGTGAAAGAGTTTTGGCATTTAAACTCTCATGTCTTACCAAATGAAAAGGTTTTTGTGCGGCGTCGTATATCTAAAGAAAACTATGAAACTCATGCCAAACACATAACAGAGGTCACTCAAGTGGAAATGTTCAAAACTTTTATGAAGAGTAATGTTGATGTGAAGATTTCCCTTAGCACATTTGTGAAGATTAAACCATGGTATGTTAGGCCCATTGTTGTTCGAGACACGTGTTGTTGTCAATACCATGTCGAATTTATAGTATATTATGAGACATTTAATAATTTTAGCATACAATGTTGGCCAAATGACCCCCCTCCTTCAAGTGTTTGTGAATTTGTATCTAAAATATTATGTGCATGAGAGAATGATAAAGTATTCTATAAGAAACAATGCGTCGGTGGAAGAAAATGTGAATAATGTTCTCATTTGGCTCTTTTTGATGTTAAATACCCCATTTATCCAAATGATCCTCAATTTTCAAATCGCATTGTGAAATGGAAGAAATATGAATACGTTGATTATACTCATGTTACAGATTCAACAACAACATCAATAAAGATTGAGTTAGTTGAAGATGCTATCTCCATGACAAGTTTTATGGAGTCGTTCAGGGGAAAATATATAGATATATTAAACACTCTCATACAACATGATGGAAAGACTTACAGTTCAAGCAATCACGAGATGTATTTCCAAAAGGAACAATATTATAAATTGTTGATTTTGCTGAAAATTACACTTTCACATGTTTCTTGATATTCATAATATGAATGAAAGAGAACATAGTGCAATAAAATCGAGCTGCCAACATATATATGATATTTCCATTCATAACCTATCCAACCACTAGAAACTCATAGAAAACTACCAACATGTAGAGTAGTATTCCCAATAGGAATAAGGTACATCATAACAAAAGTTATCGACCAACAAGATCTATAACTATATTAGCAATTCTAATAAAGTCTTATAAACAGTCATCCAAAACTGCAAAAAAAAACAAAAATACATATTCTTAATAAACTGAATATTATCCACTAGACAACACTTAGTAGTCTTTGAATTCCTCAAAATAAAATATGCCTTCAAGTTGACCAACCGCTTTCTTTGATAATTCATCAACCACTGAATTCAACTCTCTGTAAACATGGATATATGATATTTCATAAAAAATTCCTTGCAAATCCTTAACCCTAGAGCGCCATGAACTAAAGAAGTCACCTATAGATTTGACTTTCTAACCGCCCAATCGACTATAACTTTTGAATCACCAAGGACCTATAGTGACAATATACCCTTATTAGTAGCAATTAAAAGGAGGCCCCACAAAGCCAATAACTAAGCCCTTGTATTTGTTCCTTTCTTACAACCTAGCCACAAATGAAAGTAATTATTCCTATTGATTTTTAACAACATCCCCCCTCCCTCACCCCCACATCACAAACTAGGAAGCACCATCAATATAGCCAATTGGAGACTCCTCTATTATATTAGGTTCAAAAATAATCCAAGACATCTTGAACTTTTTCTCTTTATGATATTCACTATAACTCCCAACAATTTTAGAACTTACAACTGAAGCATTGGATTTCACATTTTTGAAGATAATATCATTTATATATCTCCAAATCTCGCAACTGATAAAAATAGGCACCTCTTTAAATTGGGAACATTTTAAATCTAGGATCTTAAGCTTAAATCAAAGGAGGAAGAATCTCACACCTCGTAAATTTCAACACTTACGTTAACATCCCTCCAAACTTCCTTTACAAACTGGTGATGAATAAACAAATGCGAGATAGTCTCTCCATCTTTGTTACAATACAACAAATATTTGGACCAACTTTGCCTCTCTTTATTAAATTGTCCCTAGTCATAATTTTATTTTCAAGACACAGCCCTGTGAAACACTTCAACTTCAAAGGAACATTCCATTTCCATATTTTATGATGCCACCTTTTTACAACATAAATAGTAGATCTTAGAGAGATAACATTATAAGCTATTTTGGCACTAACCTGCTCATTTATACCATTCCAAGCCCAAACTATATTCTCCTCACGATCAGATAATATGATACCATCTTGATTTAATCCCAAAATATAGGAGTTCCATTCTTTTGCAAGGGTATCCACTAAGCCTAGATCTTCTACGAGGAGCCACTAAGATGAAGAATTTGTCATATAATCATTTCTTTTTACATGAGCCAAAAGTTTGTACCCATGATCCAAAAGATAGGAAATAAGAGTTTGTGATAAATTCAAGAAATATTCACCTCCCAAGAAGGGATCTATACCAATATGTACATGTACTCCATAGCCTATTTCCAGGACAACTAAGAACCCAATCATAAATAAAATTTTACAAAACCTCTCCAAAAATTGGAAGCATTTGAAAGAGATTTGTTTGGCGATCTATTCTAGTTATCACCGACAATTTTCTCAAATACTTTGCTTAGATTACATCAGTCCAAAGTCGTGAACCAAAGAGTCCTCTCCAAAGGCTTTTCAAACTAAGGGAAAGACTAAACCAAGAGAGATTATTGATTCCCCAACCACCCAATTTCTTTGGAATACAAATTCTATCCCAACTAGCCAAATGAATCTTTTGTTCTTTAATAACTTCCAACCCACATAAAATTCATTATGTTTTTTCTAATATTTTGTAAAATAGATGTAGGTATCTTCGCACGAGAGAGCCAGTAAACTGAAACAATTTTTGTACTAACTTGACTAAAATCAACCTACCTCCGAGAGACAACCACCTATAACACCAATTCCCAATTTTTTTTCTCCACTTTTTTCAAAAACCAGATCGAGTCCTCTTTATTATCATTGTTGGGCTTTATACCATAAGCTTCACAAAAGAGTTTTATGATCTCATAAAAAGACCCATTTAATTTAAATATTTTTAAAATACTTTTTCAATTTTATAAAAAATTTCAATATTTTTAAAGGACTTTTTAATTTTTTGTAAAAAATTATTTTGAAAAACAAGATTGTTACAATATATAGTTATACACGTACTTTTAGATTTCAGATCTTATGTTAAAATGCACACGTACTTTTAGGTTTCAAAATTTATTTATTTGAGAGATGGTTAGAATATACACATGTACTTTTTCATTAACTCAAAAAGTACCTACTTATACACAGGTAGTTAGAATATACACATGTACTTTGAAATAAGATATTATCGCTTAGGTGTAGGCCTAGAATTTGACGTTGTGTGGGACATATTGAGCAAACTAGAACGTATTTGACACTGAATATTGGAGGTTACACATCGACATCTACGTGTATGAAAAGATAAAAACAATTAATTTGTCGTCTAGCTGTATCCACCACCTGTCATAAATGCTAGTACCTGCAAGCATGGTACTTTACAAGTTAGCATAGAGATCATAGTACCATATGTTAATTCCAATCACCACATCAAATGGGCCATGGCACTTGGCAAGATGGTATGATGGCACTTGGAATGGTTTTGAAACTCTTGGAGCTGGTGTAGTTAACTTTCGTACCATAGCATTAATGGAGTTAACAGCTTTGAGAGATGGAATTTGGAGTTGGTAGTTCCTAGTTGGTAGCTAGTAGTTGTAGGTTTTCAGCCTGCCCGCTGCAACTCACGTTTTGAGAATCTGTCGCTCTCCCTTTAGCTTCAGGTTGTATCAAAGGTAGAGCAACCATTTGCCACTCTGCTATGTTCAACGAGTAATATCCTAGCGTGTCTCTTCCATGATTCTAAGATCCCTCTAGCTCCCAGTCAAAAGCTTACCTAATAGGGTATAATCGTCACATTAGAGTCTCATCTATTTATCATCTGGTGAGATGCATTTTCTGGGGATCGAACCCTATGCTTTCCAAATCCCGTCTCAACAGAAAATACCCACTACACACCATTCCATTTCATTCTTGTTTCTCTTCCTTGTAGCCAATTACATGTGTTTTAACAATAGGGTTTTTCTTGCAGTTTTATGGGAGGTTTGAAGTTCTGGGCATTCATGGTGGTTGTGGAAGTTGGAGGAGCACTCAAAGACCTGGGGGTTAGATTCAAGTGGAAGGAGTTTCTCGGCGTTTTTGTTCTCACCAAGCATAAGCTATCAAGCAAGTAAGAATTTGTAGCTCACTTCCCTGAATTTCCTCCCCTTGCATGTATATTCTAGGACCCTCACTAATCCAACACCTAAAACATTTGAAGTTCAAGATATAGCAGATTCGAATTTGGTTATGGGATAGATATCTAAATTTGTCTCATTTTTTGGAAGTTGGGTTGGAATCTTCTATCTTTTAGATGTTTACGAATAAGAGGTTATTGGTAGATAGAAAAGGTTAACTAAGTTTTTTATTTCAAATTGAATAGAAATGATAATAAGGTTATAAAAAACTAAAACATTAAACAACAATGGATTGATATCCCAATTACAAATAAAATAATAGATGATTTATGTTGAAGTATTCCATTTGCAAGTTATGTCATTTCAAAAATTTGGTGATATTCTATACCTTCTTCATCAATATAAATTCAAGGTTACTTACTAAACATGCAACCATTCCAACAATTATATTTTTTGTTTTTCAATTTAATACATATCTAGTTTCCTCTAGAGTTTCATGGCAAATGATTCAACAACTAAACACCATTTTCAATTATTCATTGTAGCATTAGTGGTTAGGCCTTTTTGTTGGAAGAGGACCTGTTCATTCTATTGGGGATAGTTTGAAGGTGTTCCAATGTGTTTTTTTGGTATTTATGTGAATTCACAATTTCAATTACTGGATATCACTGGGAGCATTAGAATTTGTAACTTAACCATTTAGTATTATGATTTGTGAATACACAATCCCTAAGTCTCTCATCAATTTTGGGTAGCTATTTGTTATAGAGTTTCACGTAGGTTTTTGCTTGTGCAACCGGTTTTAAGCATGGCACTGATGACTTGAGTAGCATTTACTTGTCCATGGAAAATGTATGGTTCATTAAAAAAATTAAGCATTGCGTATATTTGGTCTATTTAAATATTTAAATATTGTCATATATTTGGTTTACTGAAGAAATTATTCACTTCTGGTTTTGATTTTCGAGTCGATCTAGCCCATAGATTATTTTGGTGTATTTATTTTAATTTTTTAATAGCAAAAAATGACTTATATTTTGTTTCAGTCAATAAATTATTCACTTCTGGTTTTGATTTCATAGTAGATCTCACCCATTGTTTTGGTGTATTTATTTTATTTTGTTGATTGCAGAAAATGATATAAGATTAGGGTGAAATCTTATATGTAAATGAATTTGATAGTCACAAATTCAGGTAAAACATAAAGTAAAAGGTAGGAAAAATCCAAGATCGTCATCAAATTTCGATTTGACGGGCAAAGTTGATTTGAAATTCCAGACCTCCTTGGGTGTTTACATAGATTAATTTAAAACTTTGTAAAATAAAAATCACAAAACAAGGAGCTTCAATGCATTTAGTTCCTAACTTTGGATATAATAGATATGCACACAATAGATGTCATTCTATGCTAAGGAATCCTCATAAACACTATATGAAGATTCAACTGGATGATGTGATTGAGAGAATTGGAAGACTCTCAATCAATGATGAAGCACCACCAGCTGATCAACCAGGACCATCACGGAAGATTCCTAAATGGGCCACAAAGACACTTGAAAGTGTCCATCCGGATTAAGTTGGAAAGACGGGAACGAGAAGTTCAAAAAGACATGAAGATGGAGGAGAAGCAGATAATTCAGGTGATGACATGGATGTATCATTTGATTGTGAATTTAATTTATCTGCTAACTTTGAACGAACTTCCTTTGAAGAAGCTTCTACTCAAGTGGAGTGGAAAGAAGCTATGCATAATGCGTATGATGCACTCATGAAGAATGGAACTTGGAAGCTGGTTGACCCTCCAGTTGGAACCAAACCAATTGGCTGCAAGTGGGTGTACAAGAACAAATACAGAT
>LPNX010926428.1:230895-269778 GCA_001517045.1 Pseudotsuga menziesii
TGAGACAAGAGTATCAAATTCTGGATACACTATGAGTCTTGGATCAATAGCTGTCTCATGGAGATCATGCAAACAGTCAGTTCCAGCAGATTCAACAACAGAAGAAGAATATGTGGCTGCAGCTGAAGCAACGAAAGAAATAGTATGGCTCAGGAAGATACTTGAAGATTTGCAAGAAAAACAAGAGAACTCCACTCCCTTATTGATCGAGAATACTTCTGCAATCAAGCTGGCTAAGAATCCTAGATTCCATGATCAAACCAAACACATCAACACAAAGTATCATTTGATTCGACATCATGTAGAGGCCAAGACAGTCCATCTTCGACATTGTTCCACAAATGATCAAATTGCAGACATCTTCACCAAAGCGCTTGGATGAGAAAAGTTTGAAAGATTCATAAACATGCTCGGACTTACAAACACCCCTTCGGATTAAGAGGGGGATTGTTGGAATATAATCCGTCGGGATTATATTTTGTAAATAAATAAAGAAAACTGAATAGTTATGTAGGAAGCCGAAAAGACTGGGCGGAAGATGAAACACAACCGTCATATGAATTGTATAAATATATGCATTAGCAAGGGAATAATACGAATCGGGATTTATAATACCTATCAGTCATTAATGTCGTTAAGTGGTCATTTATTTAGTCATTGATTGTTTTTAATTGGTCATTTGTTTGGTCATTGATTGTTGTTAACTGGTCATTTATTTGGTCAATGATTTATGTTAACTAGTCATTTAGTTAGTCATTAGTGCAACTAACTGGTCATTTATTTATTCATTGAATGTTGTTAGCTGATCATTTATTTAGTCTTTGATTGTCGTTAACTAGTCAGTGATTTATGCATATAGGGCATGGGGAAATCAAACCACCAACCTACTGCCTATAAAGCAGGAGATCTTCCATTGAACTAGAACCCTTATATAGAAGAATCAAAGATTAGACTAAATCAAAGTTACATCCAAGAACCTAAACAATAAAAAGTTTTGTTAATGATCCACTAAGTATCTACAAACCAAATATTTGCAAAAACATAATTACTAATTTAAGGAAAACAAATTATGGCATTATTCATACTTTGATAGATGTTTTTTGTCATCCTTTATCTGAGTAGCGTGATGATAAGCATGAATCTTAGAAACTTGTTTTGTGGAATATTTTTCATCATTCACAGCAAGAACCTAAATTCCATGAACAAAATAGAGATATAGACAATTGAGAACATGATTAAGATTGTGAACCAAAGTTGCCAACTTAGAAAACACTCAGCAGAGTTTGGAGTTACACCCTCACCTTTGTTACGATCAACAAATATTCTACAAACTCTGCAATAGCAAGTTCCCTAGAACCTACAGTGGTTTCCAAGTTCTCCAAGCATGCCGATAAAGCTACTTCAACAACACCATCACCAAAAACTACTTGTACATCAACTAAACGATGAAATTGTAGGCAAAGGAAGAAACAAACTCCATGAAGATTAATATAAAACAAGTAAATTATGAAAATACAATCCAAGTAAACAATAACACAAAACTCTTTATATCCTTGCATACCATGTTAGACTCCAATGCCCTTTTCACAATGTATAAGTGGAAATGCATAGATCACTCCATCCCATCCAACATGTAATCATTAACACCTCTTAATATATTTAAAAACTTTGAAATGACATGGTGTGTTGTGGAATCTCAAAGTAATCCATACTTTTAGATCTGTTGATCAAATGCACAAAATCCTTTATAAAAACCCCAACAAATAAAAAAGGTATAGACATAAATTTTTGCTTCTTATCATAAGGAAAATTACCCTATTTCACATACTCTCTAGCAACTTCCATTGAGAATAAACAATTTGAAAAAACTGTGGGTGTGTAAAAGGGTTTCCCCTCAAAATCATACATGCTAAGAACCTAATATATGATAAATTACCCTCGTTAAAAATTTGGCCCTTCCATGTCAGGAAAACTCTTGATTTGGAGGTCAAACAATCAAGTTCTCTTTCCAAAATCCTTTGGTTTACTTTTCTTACAAAGAGATATTGGATTGCATAAAATTGATACTGGGATTTATGTTTCCAAAAGGACAAGTATAATAAATGTAAAAACTCAACAATTTGGTTTACACCAACGCTAATTAGTAAGTTCTCAAAAGTTTTGTTGAAAACACAGACAAAAATAAAATAAGAGGGAATATAAAATCTTTTGTTTTTTTGGTGTTCCACCAAGTGGGGTGAAATTTCATTCAATATCAACCATGCAGCATCAAAAAAACTTTCTTATCTAGAGAATAATTGATTATAAAGACCACACACATATACATACAATTTGCTGACTCCTATCCAACCTATCATGCGAACAACGATGTCATTTCTTAGTATGGGTTAGTAAACCCCATAATATTCACTTGATATAGCTTTGAAATGTTATATTTAGGCTGTACCAACCATTTATTCAAGAGAGTGAAACCACCACTATGAAAACAAAGGAAATCAACAATCTCAAACATCTTAAACATCTTAATGGTATCCAAAATCCTCAACATTCTCTTGAAAAGGATAAATAACACCTAAAATTTCCCTCTTTATCCATCCTTACTACCTTACCACCTAGTATTTAGAATCAAATTCCTCAACACACCATTCAACAACTTCATATAGATCACAAACCTATGCTATACATTTGGCATTCACCAACACTAATGTCCAAATTACATTTTTCCTATGTTCTTCCTCTAGTTGTTCTAAGTATTGTTTCTATGCAGTGAACCAACAAAATGATTTGTCATTCTATGCTAAGGAATTGATACTATTGCTAATGAACAATTCATTATTTCTCCTAAGCAACACCTCTCAACTATGTTCTCAACAAAATATGAGTACTACCTTCCTCCTTAAACAAATCCTTGATTTCCTTGACACAATGTGATAACAATGTAAGCTTCCCCTATATTCTCAACACTCCTTACAATAGCTTACATATTACTATATTGTTGGAAATGTTGTTCTATAAAAATTCATGTAGATCAAATACATGATGATGATCTAAGCCTAGATGCCTTAAAAAATTACACCATACAACTCCACATATAGCAAGGGAAGATGAGATTTCACAACCTGTAGGAGAGGGAATCTATTATGGAAGATGGTAAGTTGGTGATAGTGATGGATATAAAAATGTATGTTTACATTGTCTTCACTTGCACCATAAGAATAATTGGAAGCTACAAACTTCTCTATTGTTGGTGTTTGAGGAGCATTTGCAATGGAAAATCCATGATTTGCACATCATTATAAAATTTCAAAATTCTGATCTTGAGCAGAAAAATAACAACAAAAATAAACATAGCTAGGTTTTAAATGACACTTTTTTACCTCAATTAAGAAAATTAACAAAATTAAGGGTAACTCTTGCATTTAATCTTTCTGCTAGTATCAGATCAACTCTATTTCTTCTATGTCGTTGCTTTTTTGGATTTCCATCACCTTTAGGGATGTACTCTTTTGCAGAGAGTTTATCCATTATGGATCCACCCATTTTTGTTAGGATATCATGCTATTTATTTACCTTATTTATATGTTAGGGAGGAGATGTCAGAGGCAATTTTTATGTTTCAGTTCTTATTTGTTGCATATTATTTTTAATGACAATTGAAGATTTACAAAATCCCATGTACATATGGCATATTCAAGCATGAGGAGAGCTACAAAAACTTATCCCCTAGGTTTTATGGACCCTATCTTCTTTGAGCAATTATTTCATACAATGAAGGAAATTCTCTACAAAAAGTAGCAATGCTGGGGCGATTTATTTGTGTACTTGAGTTGAAGCATGATGACCTTGTCCCTTGGAGTGAAGTGAGGTGCCATTGTCCATAATTCATTGACAATTTTAGTGAAAGAAGGCCTTGCAATGTGGTCGGATGACTAGCACATCTCCATTAGTGACTACCGTGAAGGATCGATCACACTAGTTAGGCACATGTGGTCTCTATGTATTGCTTACTATCCCTCCTAAATAGTGCCCCAAAAACCTCAAAGATGGGAATATTGTTAAATTAATTATATAGGAATGCAAATGCTTCATAAAATCAAAAGATCGTAAAAAAAATTCTACATAACGAAAAATTTACACATCATTAATCCTCCATCTACCACTTATGAAATGACAAACCAAAAAAATGAAAAACCAGAACTTCCAGCTACATATCAATAATTGTTGCATAGTGCATCCATAATGTTTGTTACTGGTTAGAAGCTCCCACATTACTATGCCAAAGGAAAACACGTCATCTTAAGGCAAATTAAAAATAAAATAAAAAACAATGTAAAAAATACTTAATAAATAAGGCCATAAACTAACATAATTGTACAAATAACACAATGACACTAAACATTCTCTAAAAAATGCTTTACAAATGCTTCCTAAGTCACATCTATAATACTAATAAAAGTATGGCTACAATAATGAATAACAAAGAAAATAATCCAATAAACAAAGATCAATGAGGTTGTGACTTGCCCTACCTTTATCACACAAAATATGGTATTTTCAAGATTTATGAATTCTCTTTCTACAGAAACATGCAATTTTTTACTTGTTTGCAATTAGATAATTAATTGTGAGAGTATCTTCTCATTTTGTTACAAGATTGAGTACTTGTAAAATGCTAATATATATACATCAGAAGAATACTTATAAAATGCTAATATATATACATTGTTTCTTTAACGGTTAAAGAAACTCATGCACTTATTTTAAGACTCGATGAGTACTAGGCTAACTCACCAAGTCTTCAATTTGGATTGGCAAATCTACAAGTACCAAATTGTCCAAGTATCGAATTGAAACCATGCAAAGGTGTTAACAAGTCCATGTCACTCACGGTCATGCACCCAAAATAGCATAAAGCCATAACTTCTTTGGTGAATGGTATAAGAAGAAAGAGCAAGGTTCAAAATATATTTTCACTATTACATGATAGAGCATAGGGAATATCTAGTTTGTGCAAAATAAATCATGCAACTTTAAAAAGTGATGAAAATATGAAGAAAGAACGCTCCTAAAATATCTTACAAAAAAGTTAGTCACCATTGATGCAAATTGTTTTTAAAAATGTGAACTCTAGAATGCTAAAATGGTAAACTTCTATAAATTTATGAAAACATTTTAAACCATAAATAAATACGATAAAATTATGAACAGGTCAATAAAACTTGGCTTTTCCCAAATGCCAAGAACAAGTGAAAAAAAAAACAAGAAATGATCATTGATAGCCAGAAATGATAAAGCAACAGCCTAGAATCTGGTAAAAGCAGAAACAAAAAATTAAAAGACAAAAAACATAATGCCAAACAGCTAATGGCATTTTGTTGCATTCCAAAAATGCATTATGGTATTCCCCAAGCAGAAACAAAAAATAAAAAAACAAAAAACATAATGCCAAACAGCTAATGGCATTTTGTTGCATTCCAAAAATGCATTATGGTATTCTCCATTGTAGACACGGATTTTAGCACTCTTACTGTTTTATAACATAGAAACCAGGAATTTTAAGTAGTTTTTGTACAAAAGTGACTTGTTGTAGCGAGATGATGGGAATTTTATGGCTAAAATGACCTTCATGTAGCATTTTAATTGTCAAATACCATTTAAAATTTTGGTTAACCATTATTTATGTTGAGTAATATAATTTTGAAGGGCAATAAAATTTCTAACACTGTTTTTTATATTACTAATACTATTAATATATTTATCTTATATAAAACTATACTTTCTAAATTTCAATTTACAAGCCATACATTCACTAAAAATTAGAAACATTTATTAAACATAAAAACTCATATAACTTAGTTATTTTTCCATTATTTTTTGAATTTTTCATTATTGCAATGAGCATCTACACTCTACAAATTCCAGTCCTCAATGCTCATTAATTATATTAACATCATTCAACATTACATGGTTGACATTATATGTTTATTTATTTGTTTAGATTGAAAATCTATGATTTTGGCATTATGTTTATTGATTTTTTTAGATTCGGAGATTTACTTGAAATCTATGATTTTGAAGAATTGTTATAGAGTATCTCTGTGTATTTTCTAATCATTTTAAATAACATCAATAATGTATGTGTAGCTTTTGTCCAATAATTTAGGTAATTATACAGATTCAGATTCAAAGAGGATTGATTAATTCTCCAGAAATCTCATTAAAATTGAAATAATCATCTCAATTTCAGTTAGAGATTCAAAATTTAATGAAGCCAAAAACTAAATAAGAGCATTGAGAGACATAAATTCTGTGTTCAACATTTAAATTGAAAATAGCGTGGTAGAATAAACAATATACTCAAATAAAATAAACAAAAAAAGGCATACAGAGCTATATTTTATCTCTATAAATCAATCTTATTTTATTATGTATTTTTTTTATAAAACAAAAAACTCTTTACATTATTTTTAAACAAAATGTTTCACCATAGGTAATATTAAAAGCCAAAACATCAAAAAATAATAATGCCATTGATAGAATGAAAACCAAATTCCAACACTTCTGATCTATTTCTATGCACAAAGGCCTGATTGCTAGATCATTTTATCTTACATAACCACCAAATGATTACCTCTTAATAGTCCACATTATGTCCCTAATGGCCTCATATGCTACTTAAAATGAAAGAAAAAGTGCTTGGGAATTTATCAAATCCTAAGCAATAGACAATACTCTCGACTCTTATCACAGCACCAAAATGGTAAACAGTTACCTGAAATGACCTTTAGTAAGCCTCGTAGAGCAATTCCTGCAGTAAAAGTGAACTTCTCCTTCCATTGCAAGCAATCAGGTATCTAGATAATTAACTCTCACACTTAGATTGAGTATGAACCAACTACATTTTAGAAAACACTTAAAGTAGAGCTACATCATTCTAAAACTTAACTTCAATTAGCACAAAGTGCATAAGCTCGTAGGTATTTTGTTCCTTTTGAAGCCTTTTGTTATCAATATCCCCATATTCATAATTCAGATAATAAAAGTGTTGCTCAAAACAGGTCATTGCATAAAATTATAAAAACTTGTCTGCATGTACATAGTAATTCCGAGACTTCTGAGATAAAAACAATTTCTATACTTGACATAAAATAACATACACAAAAGTTGCATAGCATTCCCAGGAACATTGCTCACTTCTAAATTAATATCCATGGAGAATGACATTTATAAATTATTTAAACACTTATTGCGGAGAAGAGATACTCACTAGGGGGAGATGTGTAAGTCTCACTAGGGAGAGATGTGTAAGTCTTTAGGTGTTCATATAACACATGTCCTTTATAAAAAATAATAAAATATTATAAAAAATAACATGTCAACTCAATATAGATTTAAAATGTATTTTAGAACCATATATAAGACTACAAATTAAAACCATAAACAGGGTTCATATTTCCTCAACATTTCCACTCTAAAAAAAGGTTTGCAGTTAGAGAAAAAGATTTGATCCTTTTAATGCTTGGTAAATCCTTTTTAAGATGAATCTATGCTGATACTAAATCATCAATACTTAGTGCACCTATATATATATATATATATATATAAGTTCCAACACCACTTTCAACTAGCTCATTTCCAAAACCGAAGGCATTCAAAGACGGAGGCTGAGCTCATTAAGAGAGAGATCGGTCTCAACAATCCTTTCCAGGTAGGCGTGATAGAAAAGATAGGTCAGATGAGCACGCTCACCTCACGTTATAGACAAGTCAAATGCAAATTAAACAATATCAAATATATCAGCAACAATCACCTAAGATGGGAACGCTTACCTCACACTATAGATAGGTCAGATGCACATTAAACAATATCAAATATATCAGCGACAATCAACTAGCATAGATTAACTTCTGCAAAAAGTGGTTAAACAATATCAAATATAACAATCGACCAACATAGTTTAACTTCTGCAAAAAAGTTGTTAAATATATCAGCAACAATCAACTAACATAGATTAGCTTCTGCAAAAAGTTGTTAAACAATATCAAATATATCAGCAACAATCAACCAACATAGATTAACTTCTGCAAAAAGTTGTTAAACAATATCAAATATCAAATATATCAGCAAATCAACCAACATAGATTAACTTCTGCAAAAAGTTGTTAAAACAATATCAAATATATCAGCAACAATCAACCAACATAGATTAACTTCTGCAAAGAGTTGTTATCTTCTTTTTATAGATATTAAAAAAAACCAAAGACTTCCATATAACAAGCCAGGAAAGAAAATTACAAGTGATGACGTATAATGAGAGTATTAATTAGTCATAATGTGGGATTTTTTGTACTTTGTGCAACACGAGATGACTGGCGTGTTAATCCACCATCCCCTTGTATTTGATTAGCAGGGAACTAGCTTCCAATTCTCATAAACAAATTAAAATTTGACAAGTTAAATCACATAGATCCCATAGCTGATGAAATTATGAAAATGAATTCCTCTTTGGGGTGGCACGATATTTCCACCGGCTTCGTTTATGATTGTTTGTAATTGGATCATAGCTGCATCTTCCTTTTGCATGCATGCTTGAAGCTTCTCCTTAAAGACTACAGCTTTTTCCATCACCTTTAGTGCGCTTCTTTTCAAGTCTACATACAATGTAAAACATCAGCAAAGTAAACAAGTCCAATCTGGTGGAAGAAACACAGTTGTATGGATAAAAAAAGGAACTTAAAGGATTGACAATTAATTTAAAATGCATACTGATCTCACACGAAAAATCATCTACACCACCCATAAGATCCTTCTCGTTTGCTAGTCCACAGGTCTCTTTTCGTCCTCTTTCCTACTCCCTATTTATGGCTCTTTTCATCCTCTTTCCTACCATGAATCTCTTGTTTTCATGGCTCTGGCTATGCTTGCGCATAGAAACTTAAAACAAGCATGGTGGGAGCGACTTGCAGAGAAGAAGACTGGAGCTCCAAATAGAGAATGAGGTTCGGCCTCTTGATAGCCCAATGCTTCTTTTCCCAAATTTTTGGAAATCATCAACAACTACTTCTCCACTCTATTATATGAAGGATATTCAAAGGTTGGCCATGGAACCTCCTACTCCATCTTAGTATTGCTAACATCCTGATTAAGGTTTTGAGGCTTTCTGGAACCTAGAACGGAACCTAGAATGCGGCCTGCAAAGAAACTATTCAGCAAACATAGAACCTGATGGAAGGATGAATTATTGGAATTTGTACTGAGATCAGTGAAAGGTGAAGAGTCAATTTTGTATGGATTGGTTGCACACCAAGCAAGCTTTTTTCCTCGCTGAATATGTTTTCTGAGAATGAGTTTTTTTAAGATACGTAATCCGATGTCATACATGGAAAGACATCGATTGTGGATCAAACCCCACCATCATGTAGCACCTCTCTTGGAGAACATAACCTCTTTCTGGGGAAGTGAATCTTTATGACATAGTGCAAGGTTCTCATCATGAAATTGAGATCTGGTTTTCGTCCTGTCATATGGATCCGCAACATTGTTCCCAACAACTTCAATGAGTTTTTGAGCCCATTTAGGCCTAGGATTAGGAATAGGAGATGTATCTGGATTTGGTTCCACTTGGTCCTCATCTTCGAATTCTAACACTAAATCATCATAAGAAACATCAACATGTGCAAATGGCTTAGGTAGAACATTTTTACCTTCCTTTTAAAATGGTTTCAGATCTTTCACTGGATCTTTTTTGAATTGGACACTTAGATGCGAGTATGGAAAAAAGTGTGAGAACTCATATGCCTTGGAGGCATGATTTACAACACCTTTAGCTATCAACTACCCAGTAAATCAGGTCCCAAAACAAATCTCTTTGGTGAACCAGTGTGTGTCATCTGGTAAACATATAACAAGTTTGCTGCTAAAGAAGGTACATATAGAACATTTTAGACCACTCCATGTTCGAATTCTATTGTGCACTTCCCTGCAGCTGGAATCTGAGTATCATCTCCCATGCAAATACTTCAACCATCAATGAGTTTTAAAGAATATAATGACTCTTTGGAGGCAACCTTATGGTTGGAGGCTCTAGAGTTTAGGAGGAAGGCTTGAGATTTTGAAAATCCAGCTTTCAATGCATGGCATCTCTCATATTTCTCAGGATCATCTGACTTGCTTCCATAATCAATCTTCATTGTGTCTTCTGGGAGAGAAATGTGGTATTTCTCAAGAAGTCTAGCCATTTGATGTATAGTTTTCTTCATAAATTCATTCTCTTGATGGTTTTCTTTTTTGCAATAAGGACACTTGGTCTTTTCACCCTTCTTATGCTTATCCTTCTTGGAACTCATTACTTCATATGAATAACTAAGCTTCTCCTTTGGTTTGGATTCAAAATTTATCTTGTCATTTCCCTTCTGCTTCCATTTAGCATTGGAATTTGTTGACTCCTCAACCAAAAGAACCTAATTTTGGATGGTTGCAGGGCTCCCATTTGGATAAGTTTATCTTATTCTTGGAGCAGGGATTCCATGAATTCATCTACAGAATGCATTCACCAATTTGGAGTTGTTAGTCTCCCAGAGTGGAAAGTGGACACAAAAACTAAAAATTCAGTGCCAAGCTTGTTTAGACTTGATAGCACCAGTTGCTCATCCTTCTTATCAGTTCCACACTGTTTGCACCTCATTACAAGGACTCGAATTTAGTGAAAAAACTATTGGATGGTTTCGAAATTGATGGGTTGAAGAGAAATGAGTTCATTTTCCATAATGTGTCCTCTCATCTCATCTTGCTTTCCAAAAATTGATTCAAGCTTCAACCAAACCTTCCTCGGTGTCTCTAAATTAAAAAAAAAAAAATCAAAAAGAATGTAAAAAATACTTCATAAATAAAACCGTAAACTATTAAATTTCATTTTCTTAGATAGTTAATTCCAGGTGTAAAACTAACACAATTGTACACCTAAGAAAAAATAACACAATTGTACTAGACATTCTCTGACAAATTCTTCCCAAATCACATATGTAATACTAATGAAAGTATGACTACTATAATGAATAAGAGATAAAATAATCCAATAAACAAAGATCAATAAAATTGTGACCTGCCCTACCTTTATCACTCAAAATATGGTATTTTCAAGATTTACGAATTCTCTCTGTATTAAAACATGTTTTTTTACTTGTTTGCAATTAGATAATTAATTGCGAGAGTATTTTCTCATTTTGTTACAAGAGTCTCTCTTATTTAGTTAGAATAGTACTTGTAAAATGCTAATATATATACATGGTTTGTTTAATAGTTAAAGAAAACACTTTCAACAAAAAGTACGTCGACAAACTCATGCACTTATTTTAACACTCGAGGAGAACCTGCCTAACTCATCAAGTCTCAATTTGGATTGGAAAATCTATAAGTACCTGCTGGTTGATTTTTGGACAATCTAAGGTTTCCAAGTGTCAAATTGGAACCATGCAAGCGGGTGAAAACATGAAGTTGGTATACACTTTTTGCCTATTTTTTGACAAAAAACTGTAAAATTTTATGTTTTTCAACTTAAACCCTTTTAAACTCATATCCCCCTTAGGAATTTAACCTTGATGTAAACATAAGAGTTTTAGAGAATTCTATTAGCTTTGTACTCATATTTTTTTGAAATTTTTTTATGGACATATAGTAGGACGAATTTGAAGGGCACCAATGACATATACTTTAAATGTTTAGGTTTGGATAATGAGTGACCTGTGTGCCCTTCATTTTTATTAGAAATGGTTATTCATTTTACGGAAATGCACATTCATAATCTACACAGATTGTACTTTTGAATGGACTATATGTTGATGATTTTCAGACCGAAACACTATTTTTATTATTTTTCGAAATAACATATGTTTAAAAAATGGTGCGTTATTGACTAATGTTTGTGTCATCCCATTTTCTTTCAAATGTGACTCTTATCATACAAACTAAAACTACCCTCTTGAAGAGGATAGTGCAGGGAACATCCCGTGAGTTTTTACATTTTTTTTTGCTACCATTGTGACGATCTTGAATTTCCATTGTAACAAATTTTTAGCTCACTGAATTTTGTAATGATACCGTTTGGAAAAAAAATTGTAAAAAGCAAAAATCCTTAATGAAATACACAAATTCTTATACTATGAGAAAATAGATTCAATGATGAACCTATTGGTATAAACATCGACAAGTAATTCTTAGATTTTGCAGTGTTTCCACAATGAGAAAGTGACAAATTTCATAAAACTGCAAAAATAGTTGTTGTATTTGTTGACCAGGAACTCTCAGCCGAGAAAAGTTCTTGGCCGAGAATCATATTAATGTCTCAGACGATAAATATTTAGCTCGAAAAGTAACTCGGGTTAAAAAAAAATACTTTCCCGAGAGGTGGGTTAAACTCTCAGGTCAAAGAATTAAACAACTCTCGGGCAATAGTTTTATTACTTAAAGCCTCAAGAATATTTAAGGGTCCGACCTATTTAATGCCCGAGATTCTCGGCAAGATTCTAAAATTTCTCACCCGATAGTTATATATATACTCTCACCTAAAAGTATAATTCCATAAAAAATCAACTCAGGGTATTTACAGTTCGGATATTTACAGTGTGAATATTACAATTCGAATAGTTATAAGGTTTTTTTTGTGGTTATGGATGTTTTATGATTTTAAGGTTTTTTGTGGTTATGGATGTTTTGGCATATTAATGTTTTTTTTTTAATTGTAAAATTAATTATAGCATATTAATATTTTTTTTAAATGATAAAAGCAAATTTGGTTTTTGGCATATATATATATATATATATATATATATATATATATATTAAGCAACATATTGCTTATTATGTTTTGTCATATTATGGTTTGTTATACAAGGGACATGGTGAATTTGGTTTTAGCATATTACTCTTATTTTTACAAAGAGAAATATCATGAATTCGGTTATGATTTCATGACATATTGTAATTGGTATCATTAATTGTACAATTTTATATCCAAAATATTAGTATGATTTCAGGTTTTTGGCATTGGAGTTTAGGTTTTCAATTCTTTCATCATGGGAAATCAAAAGAATAGTGCAACGAATCATGATCGCACTAGAACTGATGGAGAGACAAGAAAAGAAAGAAAAGGTGAAAACATGAGAAAGTTAAAAGAAAAAAGAGCATTGGAAAGAAATGTGGAGGCACATGGCAGTGATGAAGAAATGCAAAATGTGGAGGCACATGGTGATGATTAAGGAATGCAAAATATTGAGGAACACGTTGATGAAAGAAATAAAGAACATGGAGATGATGAGGAAATGACAAATGTGGAACAAACGATGGGCAACCTTGATCGTGAGACCATGATTGGTGAGTAAATAATTTTTAATGTTTATAAAATTGTATTTAATACTTGAGTATATAATTGATTTTGAAATTTTACAATCTTATAAATTTGCATATTTTCATGCAGGGTCAACATCCTACCATACCTGTGAATTTACAAAGATTAATTGGAAGTTGCAACAATATCGTCATTGATGACAATTTTTTGGAGAATATGGATTCAAGTAAAATTGAAGAATTGGGACCTTCGATGCGTGATCATACAACTTGATATAGAGAAAAACAGATACTCAAAAATTATCTTGAAGGTATTTCTGTCACAACACAAGCTAAATTGTTACATAGATTGCTAAAGCAAAAATGTCTAAAAGATGCAATTAAATTACTAGGCATTAAAAGTATCAAAGAGGTTGAAACAAATGAGACGGTATAAAAAAATCTGACCTCACCCCTTGCCACACTTGCAAGGAAACAATCTCGTGATTTAGTGTTTGCTTGTAAAACATTGCTAATAGGGGTTGTGGCAAAAAACATTGCAAATGATCATTTGTTGGCCATGACTGCAAGAACGTTAAAAACATCAAGATTAAGTTCATGCCACATAAAAACATTAGGGTTCAATTAGATGAAGATGATTAAGTTGCATGTTGGGTTGCTATCTATAGGAAACCTTATCAACATAGACTTCCAAATAATGCGAGGGACAAGGTGAAAGAGTTTTGGCATTTAAACTCTCATGTCATACGAAATGAAAAGGTTTTTGTGCAGTGTCGTATATCTAAAGAAAACTATGAAACTCATGCCAAACACACAACAGAGGTCACTCAAGTGGAAATGTTCAAAACTTTTAGGAAGAGTAATGTTGATGTGAAGATTTCCCTTAGCACATTTGTGAAGATTAAACCATGGTATGTGAGGCCCATTGTTGTTTGAGACACATGTTGTTGTCGATACCATGTAGAATTTATAGTATATTATGAGACATTTAATAATTTTAGCATACAGTGTTGGCCAAATGACCCCCCTCCTTCAAGTGTTTGTGAATTTGTATCTAAAATATTATGTGCATGAGAGAATGATAAAGTATTCTATAAGAAACAATGCGTCGGTGGAAGAAAATGTGAATAATGTTCTCATTTGGCTCTTTTTGATGTTAAATACCCCATTTATCCAAATGATCCTCAATTTTCAAATCGCATTGTGAAATGGAAGAAATATGAATACGTTGATTATACTCATGTTACAGATTCAACAACAACATCAATAAAGATTGAGTTAGTTGAAGATGCTATCTCCATGACAAGTTTTATGGAGTCGTTCAGGGGAAAATATATAGATATATTAAACACTCTCATACAACATGATGGAAAGACTTACAGTTCAAGCAATCACGAGATGTATTTCCAAAAGGAACAATATTATAAATTGTTGATTTTACTGAAAATTACACTTTCACATGTTTCTTGATATTCATAATATGAATGAAAGAGAACATAGTGCAATAAAATCGAGCTGCCAACATATATATGATATTTCCATTCATAACCTATCCAACCACTAGAAACTCATAGAAAACTACCAACATGTAGAGTAGTATTCCCAATAGGAATAAGGTACATCATAACAAAAGTTATCGACCAACAAGATCTATAACTATACTAGCAATTCTAATAAAGTCTTATAAACAGTCATCCAAAACTGCAAAAAAAAACAAAAATACATATTCTTAATAAACTGAATATTATCCACTAGACAACACTTAGTAGTCTTTGAATTCCTCAAAATAAAATATGCCTTCAAGTTGACCAACCGCTTTCTTTGATAATTCATAAACCACTGAATTCAACTCTCTGTAAACATGGATATATGAGATTTCATAAAAAATTCCTTGCAAATCCTTAACCCTAGAGCGCCATGAACTAAAGAAGTCACCTATAGATTTGACTTTCTAACCGCCCAATCCACTATAACTTTTGAATCACTAAGGACCTATAGTGACAATATACCCTTATTAGTAGCAATTAAAAGGAGGCCCCACAAAGCCAATAACTAAGCCCTTGTATTTGTTCCTTTCTTACAACCTAGCCACAAATGAAAGTAATTATTCCTATTGATTTTTAACAACATCCCCCCTCCCTCACCCCCACATCCCGAACTAGGAAGCACCATCAATATAACCAATTGGAGACTCCTCTATTATATTAGGTTCAAAAATAATCCAAGACATCTTGAACTTTTTCTCTTTATGATATTCACTATAACTCCCAACAATTTTAGAACTTACAACTGAAGCATTGGATTTCACATTTTTGAAGATAATATCATTTATATATCTCCAAATCTCGCAACTGATAAAAATAGGCACCTCTTTAAATTGGGAACATTTTAAATCTAGGATCTTAAGCTTAAATCAAAGGAGAAAGAATCTGACACCTCGTAAATTTCAACACTTACGTTAACATCCCTCCAAACTTCCTTTACAAACTAGCGGTGAATAAACAAATGCGAGATAGTCTCTCCATCTTTGTTACAATACAACAAATATTTGGACCAACTTCGCCTCTCTTTATTAAATTGTCCCTAGTCATAATTTTATTTTCAAGACACAGCCATGTGAAACACTTCAACTTCAAAGGAACATTCCATTTCCATATTTTATGATGCCACCATTTTACAACATAAACAGTAGATCTTAGAGAGATAACATTATAATCTATTTTGGCACTAACCTGCTCATTTATACCATTCCAAGCCCAAACTATATTCTCCTCACGATCATATAATATGATACCATCTTGATTTAATCCCAAAATATAGGAGTTCCATTCTTTTGCAAGGGTATCCACTAAGCCTAGATCTTCTGCGAGGAGCCACTAAGATGAAGAATTTGTCATATAATCATTTCTTTTTACATGAGCCAAAAGTTTGTACCCATGATCCAAAAGATAGGAAATAAGAGTTTGTGATAAATTCAAGAAATATTCACCTCCCAAGAAGGGATCTATACCAATATGTACATGTACTCCATAGCCTATTTCCTGGACAACTAAGAACCCAATCATAAATAAAATTTTACAAAACCTCTCCAAAAATTGGAAGCATTTGAAAGATATTTGTTTGGCGATCTATTCCAGTTATCACCGACAATTTTCTTAAATAATTTGCTTAGATTACCTCAGTCCAAAGTCGTGAACCAAAGAGTCCTCTCCAAAGGCTTTTCAAACTAAGGGAAAGACTAAACCAAGAGAGATTATTGATTCTCCAACCACCCAATTTCTTTGGAATACAAATTCTATCCCAACTAGCCAAATGAATCTTTTGTTCTTTAATAACTTCCAACCCACATAAAATTCATTATGTTTTTTCTAATATTTTGTAAAATAGATGTAGGTATCTTCGCACGAGAGAGCCAGTAAACTAAAACAATTTTTGTACTAACTTGACTAAAATCAACCTACCTCCAAGAGACAACCACCTATAACACCAATTCCCAATTTTTTTTCTCCACTTTTTTCAAAAACCAGATCGAGTCCTCTTTATTATCATTGTTGGGCTTTATACCATAAGCTTCACAAAAGAGCTTTATGATCTCATAAAAAGACCCATTTAATTTAAATATTTTTAAAATAGTTTTTCAATTTTATAAAAATTTTCAATATTTTTAAAGGACTTTTTAATTTTTTGTAAAAAATTATTTTGAAAAACAAGATTGTTACAATATATAGTTATACACGTACTTTTAGATTTCAGATCTTATGTTAAAATGTACACGTACTTTTAGGTTTCAATATACACATGTACTTTTTCATTAACTCAAAAAGTACCTACTTATACATAGGTAGTTAGAATATACACATGTACTTTGAAATAAGATATTATCGCTTAGGTGTAGGCCAAGAATTTGATGTTGTGTGGGACGTATTGAGCAAACTAGAACGTATTTGACACTGAATATTGGAGGCTACACATCGACATCTACGTGTATGAAAAGATAAAAACAATTAATTTGTCGTCTAGTTGTATCCACCACCCGTCATAAATGCTAGTACCTGCAAGCATGGTACTTCACAAGTTAGCACAGAGATCATAGTACCATATGTTAATTCCAATCACCACATCAAATGGGCCATGGCACTTGGTAGGATGGTATGATGGCACTTGGAATGGTTTTGAAACTCTTGGAGCTGGTGTATCTAACTTTCGTACCATAGCATTAATGGAGTTAACAGCTTTGAGAGACGGAATTTGGAGTTGGTAGTTTCTAGTTGGTAGCTAGTAGTTGTAGGTTTTCAGCCTGCCTGCTGCAACTCACGTTTGAGAATCTGTCGCTCTCCCTTTAGCTTCAGGTTGTATCAAAGGTAGAGCAACCATTTGCCACTCTGCTATGTTCAACGAGTAATATCCTAGCGTGTCTCTTCCATGATTCTAAGATCCCTCTAGCTCCCAGTCAAAAGCTTACCTAACAGGGTATAATCGTCACGTTAGATTCTCATCTATTTATCATCCGGTGAGATGCATTTTCTGGGGATCGAACCCTGTGCTTTCCAAATCCTGTCTCAACAGAAAATACCCACTACACACCATTCCATTTCATTCTTGTTTCTCTTCCTTGTAGCCAATTAAATGTGTTTTAACAATAGGGTTTTTCTTGCAGTTTTATGGGAGGTTTGAAGTTCTGGGCATTCATGGTGGTTGTGGAAGTTGGAGGAGCACGCAAAGACCTGGGGGTTAAATTCAAGTGGAAGGAGTTTCTCGGCGTTTTCGTTCTCACCAAGCATAAGCTATCAAGCAAGTAAGAATTTGTAGCTCACTTCCCTGAATTTCCTCCCCTTGCATGTATATTCTAGGACCCTCACTAATCCAACACCTAAAACATTTGAAGTTCAAGATATAGCAGATTCGAATTTGGTTATGGGATAGATATCTAAATTTGTCTCATTTTTTGGAAGTTGGGTTGGAATCTTCTATCTTTTAGATGTTTACGAATAAGAGGTTATTGGTAGATAGAAAAGGTTAACTAAGTTTTTTATTTCAAATTGAATAGAAATGATAATAAGGCTATAAAAAACTAAAACATTAAACAACAATGGATTGATATCCCAATTACAAATAAAATAATAGATGATTTATGTTGAAGTATTCCATTTGCAAGTTATGTCATTTCAAAAATTTGGTGATATTCTATACCTTCTTTATCAATATAAATTCAAGGTTACTTACTAAACATGCAACCATTCCAACAATTATATTTTTTGTTTTTCAATTTAATACATATCTAGTTTCCTCTAGAGTTTCATGGCAAATGATTCAACAACTAAACACCATTTTCAATTATTCATTGTAGCATCAGTAGTTAGGCCTTTTTGTTGGAAGAGGACCTGTTCATTCTATTGGGGATAGTTTGAAGGTGTTCCAATGTGTTTTTTTGGTATTTATGTGAATTCACAATTTGAATTACTGGATATCACTGGGAGCATTAGAATTTGTAACTTAACCATTTAGTATTATGATTTGTGAATACACAATCCCTAAGTCTCTCATCAATTTGGGTAGCTATTTGTTCTAGAGTTTCACGTAGGTTTTTGCTTGTGCAACCGGTTTTAAGCATGGCACTGATGACTTGAGTAGCATTTACTTGTCCATGGAAAATGTATGGTTCATTAAAAAAATTAAGCATTGCGTATATTTGGTCTATTTAAATATTTAAATATTGTCATATATTTGGTTTACTGAAGAAATTATTCACTTCTGGTTTTGATTTTCGAGTCGATCTAGCCCATAGATTATTTTGGTGTATTTATTTTAATTTTTTAATAGCAAAAAATGACTTATATTTTGTTTCAGTCAATAAATTATTCACTTCTGGTTTTGATTTCATAGTAGATCTCACCCATTGTTTTGGTGTATTTATTTTATTTTGTTGATTGCAGAAAATGATATAAAATTAGGGCGAAATCTTATATGTAAACGAATTTGATAGTCATAAATTCAGGTAAAACATAAAGTAAAAGGTAGGAAAAATCCAAGATCGTCATCAAATTTCGATTTGACGGGCAAAGTTGATTTGAAATTCCAGACCTCATTGGGTGTTTACCTAGATTAATTTAAAACTTTGTAAAATAAAACTCACAAAACAAGGAGCTTCAATGCATTTAGTTCTTAACTTTGGATATAATAGATATGCACACAATATAATATAGAAAACATATCTTATATATATGCACACATATATCAATTTGTTATATATATAATTAGATGAGGTGCAGATTCTCATAAAGTTTGGCCTAGGTCACTGCTCAAATAATAAGGTAGAATTATGAACACTTTAGGCGGTCCTCAACTCAACATTGGCTCATAATATTCACAATCTATAGATCTTTGTAGACTCCAAAATGGTCATGGACTGGGCTAATAACAAGATACAGATTAGAGCACCACATCAACAACATTTACTGGAGGCTATCAAAACACAAATCGAAATGTTTGCTCCATTTCCTTCAACCATGTATACTGGGAGCTGAATGAGGAGGCTGATGCTCTTTCTAAGAGTGCATTACTCTTGGCACCTGGAATGATCATCGAGGAGGAGAGAAAGAAAAGCCAAACCCCGATATCGTGATGTTTTGAAGTTTCGATAGTTCAATTTTTTTGTGAGGAAAAGGTTATACAATACTTATAAGGTGATAAACCTAGAAGGATAAAAGTTTTAAAGGCAGTTTTCTCAAGACAATGAAGAACTCAGAAATGAAATGAAAGCTCAAGGAGCTATGATGTAAGTCCATTTTGGACAACCAATGTTATTGTATATGAATACCGGATTTTTTTCTTTGGGATATATATATATATATATATATATATATATATATATTGGAAAGGGTTTAATTGCTAAAAACATGTATTTCTTTTTAGAATTTTGTAAGTTTAAATGAGAGGAAAGTAGTGTATTTACACCTTTATTAAAAAAAAATCATTGTAACAGAAAAAAAAAAACCTAGATTGGATGGTTGGGAGCATTGGTTGTGATAATTCCCACCCAAGTTCAAATCTAGTTTGACATGTTATGATGCACATTGGGGATACCTTGATCCTTCGTTGAATAGTAAACGTCGATTCTTTTCGTGGATGTAGCCCGTGACGTCGAAAAACCAGAATTAAAAAAATAATAATAGCAAACAAAAACACTACAAAAAAAACATACCCTCACACTAAGTCAAGGACTAAAAATATTGTGTTCCATTTTTAATATAATTCAAAAAGAATTTTTTTTTTAAATACATAATATATTTCAATTTGAGAAAATGACACACATATATTGCTTTGGTTGTAATCAATATGTTGTTTATTAAAATTCCATTTTTAATATAATTCAAAAAGAAAAAACATTTTAAATACATAATCTATTTCAATTTGAGAAAATGACACACATATATTGCTTTGGTTGTAATCCATATGTTGTTTATTAAAATATGTTACATAATTATTGATGAAATGGAATTAAACCATATGGATTTGTAATGCAATAACGTTATTAAACGGAATTTGTAAATGCATGGCCCGTGGATTTGTAATGCAAATTAAACGAAATTTGTAAAAGCATGACCTGTATCGTGTTTTACAATGAAAATTTGGATGATTAATCGTTATATTCCATAAAAAAAATGTTATAAGGAGGTCTAGTACATGACATGGTGGTATCAAGCAGTTAAAGGAGGGGGGTTCTATTTGGTTTAATAGCTAAATGAAGTTGTAAACATAAATTGTAAAATCAAATTTATTTTAGTATTAATATAGGTTATCAAAACCTTTTGATATACTTCCAAGTAGATGTGAGTTTGTTCGTGTGAAAACCTTTTGATACACTTCCAAGTAAATGTGAATTTATTGTTGTTTAGAGGTGTGACAATTTTTATTAGGAGTATAATGGATGGTAAGATGTCAAAATGGAGCCCACCAGGGTGTAGCTTGATTGGTGATTTGCTTGAAAATGAGATGGTATGTTGTAATAGAGGTCATGAGTTCAAAACACCTCGACTTACCCGTGACCCATGCTTGCAGGCTATGTTGGTGCACCTAGGGGTATAGTGGTAGCAGACAAGATTGGACCCCTGGACCCTATGTCACACGAGTACCAACCCCATCCCAATTGTCGATTCCCGTAGTAAAAAAAAAAGATGTCAAAATGGAAGTCTAACTTTGGTGTAGGAACTAAACAAAGGAAAAAATGGCAATCCAATAGATTCCTATACATATGCTCATCTCTTGTAGAGATGTATGACAACAAACTATGTGTCAGAGGTTAAAATCATTGATGTCCACATTGTCAAAAGAAAGATCATGAAAACACCATTGTTTTATGGGCCAACAATTAGAATGAAAATGCACAATATAAAGAATGATAGCAATGTATTTGACAAGCACACCAATGGTTAGAGAAATCTCTTCCTTGGAGACATGATAATATTCTAGAAAATGTCGGACAAAAAATTCCTATAGAATTGGTAAATGAAGTAGTTGTATTATTCCCTATATTGTCTATGAATGTCTTGTTCTTTAAAGCAGTCAACGGGAAGGTATTGGTTGCTTTCATGAGGCACTTTACATTATTTCTCTAGAGGTTATATATAGGTTTCATTATATTCATGTTCACCATGTTGAATGTTGCTTTAGTATAATAATGGTGCCTTGATGTTGTTGCATACCATGGACTTACATAGAAATGAAAGGCCATTGTATCACTCAATGTATGTTGGCTTATTCCTAGATTTCCTAATAGGTCTAGGGGAGACTCTTTCCTACATTGGGTAGTTGGAAATTTGGAATTCACTATAAAACCATCGCATGTACTCATAGATTTTGAATTCATCATAAACCTATTACTTGTACTCATAGAACTGATGAGTGCAATCTTGTCCCTAATCTCTCTTTCACTTGGGTGTTTCCAGATCAACTTTATGATCACTTGGCAGTTTTGAGGTATGTACTCATAGAACTGATGAGTGCAATCTTGTCCCTAATCTCTCTTTCACTTGGGTGTTTCTAGATCAACTTTATGATCACTTGGCAGTTTTGAGGTATGGAATAGACATTTGAATCATTTTTTATGTTTGTTGAATAATACATAAGAGTATGTGATCCTTGCAAGTTTCATAGAAACTAGGATGTAAATTATTGTGCAATAATAAAACTTCTTTGTGACTTTTACACTCTTGCTTGAATTTTGGAACCTTGATATTCATGGAATGCTTTTTTTTTAAACTATAATTTGGAAAACAATGAAAATGATTTTAAAATTTATGCCTACTTGGAGATCGCAATTAGCTGTGCATAAATCCACGGGATAACTCACCTCATGGTTTGCAGCTATGACCAATGGCATTTCAAATACCATAGAAAATATAATTGAAATTGCTAAAGAGAATAAAATGTCTAGGAGGAACTTTGTATCATTTATGAATAATCTAGACAAAGTTGAATGAAGAAATTGCATGGATTGATATACTCTACATTGCTAGACTCTTTGATGAAGTTATTGCTTAAGGGATGCAATGATAAGTGCAGTGGAGCCTGATGTGTTCATGTACAATCTTGAAATGTACATTGGCGGGGTAGGAAGAGAAGAGAGAACCTTGTTGGTTTCCACATCAATGAAGAATACAACTTGTCATCGTAATCTCTTTGCTTACAATGCCTTGAAATGTACATTGGCGGGGTAGGAAGAGAAGAGAGAACCTTGTTGGTTTCCACATCAATGAAGAATACAACTTGTCATCGTAATCTCTTTGCTTACAATGCTATTATGAATGCACTAGTTGGGAAACGATAGTGGGAGAAAGAAGATGTGGTTCTTTCCAACATGAAAGATAGTAGTTATAAAAATGATGAGAATTCTTAGGTGCGCCTATCATATGGTTATGTAAATGTTAATCATATTGTATCATTGAAAGCCATTATTGAAGATATATATTCCTACCTAATTTATTTTAGGTTGGTACTACTAAATTCACTTGTCCTTGCATATGGAAAGTGATGATGAAAGTAGGCATAGGATTCCTTTTTAGAGTTTAGTGCAATCTAGGTTGGAATTTAAACAATAATAATAACTAAAGTTACAAATAATGAGATAAAGCATATCTCTTAAGTTACCATGCACTAACTCTAAAGATAAAGCAGCCATGGAGATGAAATATCCTTGGTTCTTTATTTGTCGACTTGAAGAACAAGTTCAAGTTATAACGACTAGTATGTGTGAGTGCAAACTCCTCTCTTCTTCAACTTGATTGGACAACAATGGAAATGTTATTGTTGGGTGTCCAAATTAAAATAAACTATGCACCCAAAGTTCGTGTTCATAAATTCCAAAATTTGGGTCTACATATAATTTCTTATGCTCATGGTTTTCTTCTTTGTTATCCCTTAGCTCAAATCCACTTCTAGATGATGATGATGGTCAATGTCCACTGAGACCAAATTTGGTCTATCAGACCTTAATAGAAAAGAAAAGAAAGAAATTGTTTGGTTTGCTTTAAAATTTTATTCCTATGCTCAAAAAGTTTAAAGAGAAACATTCCTAACTTACCATACTTTTGAGGAGTTAGAAGGTTAGAAAGATCTATATTGTAGCAAATATTTTGAAACTAGGATCTAATGAGGGTGTACGTAGGGAACTCTAAGAGAAAGTGTTTTTCATCATCAATGCTCATAGTCTCACAGAGATGGAAAATCTTTTCATCCCATGGTGTTTTAGGAATCATCCAATGCCTTGTTTCACTATGGATCTCATGAGAGTTTGTTCTTATCTTGGCAATTTAATTTTCTTCTTTGAACTAGTTAAAAGAAAGAGATAATTTTCATATTCTAGATTAGGGTTAATGACCTCCTTATAGTATCTCAATTTTCTTTTGACCTTTAAATCCTCGTTGCGCCACAATTTCTCTTTAAACTTATATGTAATAATATTTTTAATGTTATCGATATTTTGCAAAATGAAATTTTCGTCAATCCTCAAGCAAATAGTAGAAACCATTTATCCTCTCTACTTTCATTGTAACAAAAGAATTTTCCCATAAACAATTCAACTTCTAAATATGGTCCAAGTAAATAATAGAAACCCTTTCTTCAACTTCTAAATATGGTCCAAGTAAATAATAGAAACCTTTTCTCCTTTCTACTTTCATTGTAGCAAAATAATTTTGCAACGGAATACCATGTTTCCTCCTATAACCATCTTGTCCCCCTTGTGCATGGGAAGATTTAGGGATATTACACATACTTGCATGCACCTTACATGGAAGTATTAAATACTTTAACTTTAAATTGTTAGAAATATAGAAACCAAGGTTTTATAAAGAACCCTACTCTACCCTAAAACCAAACCTTCTCCAATGCACATGTCTTATCAAAGGGGTTATTGAAATAAACAATGAAAATTTTCATGGTTAAAAAATTATTAATAAAAAGACTATGTTCATTTTCTTTTTATCCATGTTATCATGGCATTCACATGTACACAAGGATATGCCATTAAATATGCATAGCAAAGATTTTTTCCTATAATCATCCATTGATTTTAGAAGATAATTTAAGTTTGTTTTGAACTCTAGGGCATCCGTTGATTATAAAATAAGAAAGCTAGTATTAAACGAAACATTATCATGTTGGCTTTCACGGAGGGAGGGAGGTGTGGCATAATGTTTTTTCACTTTACTATCGATATACACATAGAGGTGCCATGATCTAACTTACTCCTGTGTCATTTCCATTTGTGGCCTACCCTATGATGACTTAATTTCTTATTGTCCTTCATTATGAAGGATCTTTTATGTTGGACCACTCTTATTAACATGGTAAATTTTAAGGATTTGTAATTTTTATAAAGTGTAGAAATTTTAGTGAATCTTATTAATTTTTAAATTTTCAACAATAAAATGTTTGTTGATGTAAACATATTTAAATTTCTAAGGATATTATATAGTTTTCAGATAATTTTGGCGATAATTAGAGTAAATATTTTTATCCAATGGAATTTTGGCAAATCACTTTAGAAAAAAATTTCAAAATTGGCAAATATTTTTTGGAAAAAAAATTGAAAATCAGACCATGGGCTAAATTTCACCCCTAAAATTTTCCTTGTTCTCTTGAGTCACCTTTCCTTAGTCTAGATGTACAACCTTTTGGGATGCCTAGTGCTTATGTAGGGTTATCCCTCTTTTCCTCTTCTGTCATCTTTAACCTTTGTTTGTTTGGGGCAATGGGCCCCTTATTTGGATCATAGTTGGTTAGGATACCTTATTTTGGATCCTCAATGGCCACTTAATTGGGGGTCCATGGGATCAAACCTTCCTTAACCCTTCATGAGTTGCAAGCACCAATGAACCATGAGTTTTAGGGTCATACAACATTTATAAGTTGCATCTCATGGAACCCAATGTGTAATTTGGGGGAAAACCTACATTAAAGGCTAAGAAATCAATGATACTCAATCAAAACCCATAGTACTACTCTTTCGTACAAAATGATTTGGAAAATGAAAAGCCAAACGTTCATTCCACCCTATATTCATTTTGTTATATCACTCTTATTCTCTTTGTAAATCCTCTTGGATTATCTTCAATTCCTCTTCCACTTTTTATAATATTTTGCAGGAACACTATTGTATTAGTTCCAACCTTGATGTATCTCTATAATATTCTTCCATTCTCTTTTGCTAACTATTTTTGTAATCTCCAACACCTTTACATGTATCTATTGCTTTTGGTTTGGTTTCTCCTTCAAAGGAATTTTTCTTTGTCTTAGAGTGTCTCCATTGACTTAGTTCCCTCCTACACCTTAGACAATTCAACCCTTCTACCTAAAGGAAGATTCCAACATAGTCAAGGCAAGAAAGAGATTTCCTTTCTGGAGGAACTTTAGGTCACCATACATCACTTCATTGTTTCACTATTTATATGGTAGATCTAGGTGTTTTAATTTCATTATATACTAGGATCAAGTACTTTGTGGCTTAGGAAGGTGTAATTCCATGCATATGTTTTCTCAAGTGGAGAAAACCTCTCTTGGATACATGTGGTAACTCTCATCTTCAAACCAAGCAAAATATTCACCTACAAAATCAATTTTCTAGATGAGTTCTTTCTCTTTCATCTCTCTTTCATACTTTGTTTAAGTTAATTAGCTCATCGATGAAGATCGATGAATTAACCCTAAATACCTTTCCTTCCTTTGTTACTTTGTTGTTATAATCAACTTACTATTAAGAGCTAATTGAAACAACCTAATTTATTTGTATTGTTAGTTTTTCAACATTAAGATAGCATTATTAGGATCTTTAACTGAGAGAATAACAAGTACAGCAATCAAACACAAGAGACAATGAACACAGTGTTTTTCCTTGGGGAAACCATAAAGGAGAAAACCCCGCAACTTCCTCAGAGATAGAATCAACACCAAAACAGTAAAATCCCCAAAATAGTAAGTGATCTCCCGACAACAATAATCTTCTTCTTGTCTAGCCCTAGTGTCTTCTCCTTCCTCAACTATGCGCTACACTTGAGTGTGGATGACTTGTGTGATAAATAGAGACTACAGTTCTGTATTTATACTAATCTCGACATGACTAAAAACCTAATAGGGCTGACCTCTACTAGGAGAGTCTAATAACCCTAGTGCCCTGGAACTGCGGGGACTTTAACCCTTAGACAATCGGAGGGTTACCCACTATGACTTGACATGACTTGTTTACATAATTGATCCTCCCGATCGGAACATCGGGGCAAGGCAATATGACTCAATTACAATATAGATACATCCTAAAATAAACATCGGGTTACAATACATAAGATACATAGATGAATACATTTCGAAGTTACAAATACATCAACACTCCCTCTTAACTAGGAAGGTATTCTTTTGACACAATTTTCAGCACTGGTCTTCTTCTCTGTATCAACTGGATCATCTCGTCATCTGCATCTCAAGTTTTCCGAGTCTTCAAGTCATCTTCATCTTCAAGTCATCTTCATTCTTCGAATCTGGGTCATCTCTCGATCTGGATCATCATGGGATATCATCACTGGATCTGGATCATCACTGGATCTAGATCATCACTGGTCATCATCACTGGATCTGGATCATCACTCGACCTGGATCATCACTGGATTTGGATCATCACTCGATCTGGATCATCACTGCTGGATCATCATCACTGGATCTCAATCATCACTCAATCTGGATCATCACTGGCAATCATCATCACGGGTGCTATCTCATGATTCTTTTCGTCACAGGAAGTTCTACAGAGCCAGTCCTTTTTCATGCTGGTTGTAGGCCTAGCCTCCATGTAGGTCTTCTTCAGCGCTTATATCTGACACTAAGTCATAATGGCCCGTCCATCACTTACATCTAACCTACTCATCAGAAAGTCATGCCCAACACTCACATATGATCATGTAGGAACCAATCCTATAATCATATTAGAAAGGCCCAGCACTCACATTCACCAGCATGATAGGAACTCAGACTACTATCATCTATGAAATGGCTTAGCACTTACAACCACTAGCATGATAGGAACCCAAACTACTATCATATGTGGAAAGGCACAACACTCACATCCACCAGCATGGTAGGAACTCAAACTACTACCATCTGTGGAAAGGATCAGCACTTACAATCACCAGCATGGTAGGAACTCAAACTACTACCATCTGTGAAAAGGCACAACACTTACAGTCACCAGCATGATAAGAACTCAAACTACTATCATATGTGAAAAGGCTCAGCACTTACAACCACCAGCATGATAGGAACCCAAACTACTATCACCTGTGGAAAGGCCATTGCACTTACATTTGATCATGTGGGAACACATCCCTCAATCACCTCAGAATGGCTCTCAGTCCTAGACTGAGGATCCCTGGTACCTCACCAGGTAGCTCCATTCAAAGAATGGTGGTAGCCCTTATATCTGACACTAAGTCAGAATGGCTTAGCACTCATATCTGACATGGGAGGAACCTAATCCTTTAGCCATGACATAATGGCTTCAGCCCTTACATCTGATCAAGTGGGAACACATCCCTCTATCACATCAGAATGGCCATGCACTCATATCTGATCATGTGAGAGAACATCTCATGGTCATATCAGAATGGCCCTTAGTCCTAGACTGAGTTTTCCTGGTACCTCACCAGGCAGCTCCATTCCAAGAATGGCAATAGCCCTTATTTCTGATCATGTAGGAACCAATCCTATAGTCATATCAGAATGGCTTAGCACTCACATCTGTCATGGAAGGAACCAACCCTCTCACCATGACATAATGGCTCAGCCCTTACATCTAACCTGCTCATCAGAATGGCTATGGATCTCAACACTCATATCTGTCATGGAAGGAACTAATCCTCTCACCATGACAGAATGTCTTAGCCCTTACATCTGACCATGGAAGGAACCAATCCTCTCACCATGTCAGAATGGCTATGGGACTCATCACTTTCCCTTGGAGGAAACCTCGATCTGGAGAACACCAAGCTTCTCCCTGAAGTACTCGAACTTCACTCTAGCTAATGGCTTTGTTAATACATCAGCTATCCGTTCCTCTGTCACAACATACTGGAGCTTCACTGCTCCCTTCTGCACCATATCCCTGATATAGTGATACTTGATCTCGATATGCTTCAACTTGTCATGGAACACTAGATTCTTTGACAACTTCACGCAACTCTAGTTGTCACATTGTATACAAGTAGCATCCAACTGGAGATCAAATAAATCAGACAGTAGCTTTCGCAGCTATACCGCCTCACAACTAGCTAAACAAGCTACGACATACTATGCTTCAGTTGTAATCAGTGCCACACAGGATTGCTTCTTGCTAAATCAAGAGATCACACCTGACCCCATACTGAAGCAACATCCTGAAGTGCTCTTCCTGTCGATGGCACTGCCTGCCCAATCTGAATCAACATACGCTCCAGGTTAATCTTTTGATTTGCATCGTACTTGAGCCCATAATCAACTATACCCTTCAGGTACCTCAGAATATGCTTTGCAGCAATCAAGTGAACATTTCTCGAATCTGTTAAGAACTGGCTCAATGTGTTCACAGCAAAGCAAATTTTTGGTCTCGTGTTCGTCAGGTACATCAATGACCCAATCATCTGACAATACATCATAGCATCAACCGACTCTGATGAAGCATCACTCAATAGCTTCAGGTTTGATGCCAGAGGTGTGGCCATTGTCTTGCAATCCATCATCCCGAACCTCTTCAGGATCTCTACTACATACTTCCCTTGTCCAAGGAATATTCCATCCATACTCTGCCACACCTCCATACCTAGAAAGTAATGCATCATACCCAAGTCCTTCATCTCGAACTCAGTAGCAAGCTTTCTCTTTGTATCAACAATCAACCCATCTGTACCTATCACAAATAGATCATCTACATATAGTAGAAGCATCACTGGGTTGCCATCTTCAACCTTGTAGTAAAGGTTGGAATCTGCTTTACTCTTGGTAAAGCCCAAACTGGATAGAAAACTGTCAATTCTGCCGTACCAGGTCCTGGGTTCCTGTTTCAAACCGTACAGGTCTTTCTTCAATCTGCATACATGAGACTCTCTGTCATGTGTCTCAAAACCGAGTGGTTGTTCTACATACACTTCATCTTCTACTACACCATTCAAGAAAGGCAGTCTTGACATCCATCTGGTGTATCTTCCATTTCATCATTGTAGCCAGAGAAAGTACTGATATGAAGGAAGTGTATCTGGCTACAAATGCAAAGGTTTCTTCATAATCTATTCCTTCTTTTTGAGAGAAACCCCGTGCCACAAATCTTGCTTTATATTTTTCAATGCTACCGTCTGCAGCATGCTTGATCTTATAGATCCATTTGGAAGTTACAACTGACTTCCCTTCTGGTCTTGGGACAACATCCCAAACATCATTCTTCATGATCGATTGATATTCTTTGATCATAGCATCCTTCCATTCTTTCCGTTTTGCCGCTTCTTCATAACTGGAAGGTTCTTTATCAATGAAATCACATAGTAAAGCTACATACCCGGAGCAGGATCTGGTCCTCTTTCTTTCTCTATGATTCTCTTCTGGAGCCCCATATCTTTCTGCACCTTGGATAAGTTCTTGTACCCAAGCAGGTTTCCTCTTATGAGGATTCTTCTCCAGAGGCGGATCTACAAGTCTTTGTGGTTCTTCAAATTCTTGATCTTCTTCTTGAGCTTCTTCATTCATGGTTGTATCATGAATTTTGGGTGCTTCTGCTTCTTCAGGTATCTTTCTAGATTTGTTGTAGGCTGTGTCTTCATCAAATGTCACATCCCTGCTGATGTCAATCTTCTTGTATCCTGGGAAATAGATTGTGTAAGCCTTTGAGCTTTTAGAGTATCCCACGAATATACCCTTCTTTCTTGAAGGATCTATTTTGTCCTTTTCTCCTTTGGGATGTGTGTGTACACAAGACAACCAAATATTCTGAGATGGCTGACTTCTGGTTTCTTGCCGAAGAAGACTTCTTCAGGAGTCTTGTTCTTGAGTACTTTATGTGGAGTATGGTTCTGTACATACACCGCTGTTCTTGCAGCTTCAGCCCAAAGATGTATAGGAAGATCTTGATCATGAAGCATTGCTCTTGCAGCTTCCATGATAGTTCTATTCTTCCTTTCTGCAACCCCATTCTATTGTGGATTATAAGGAGTGGACAACTCCCTATTAATCCCCGAGTCTTTGCATAGCCTCTTGAATTCATTTGAAGTGAATTCTCAGCCATTGTCTAATCGAAAAGTCTTGATCTTCTTTTCAGTCTGGTTCTCAATCAAGGCTTTGAATTCCTTGAATTTGCTGAATACTTCGTCTTTGTTCTTCATGAAGTAAACCCATGTCTTCCTAGAAAAATCATCAATAAAGGAAACATAATATGCATACCCGCTTAGTGAGCTTGATGACATAGGACCGCATACATCGGAGTGGATGATTTCCAAGATTCCTTTTGCTTTGCTTTCGCTACTTGGAAATGTCTTCTTTGTGTTCTTTCCCTTCGCACATCCTTTGTAGACCCCATCATGTTTTTCTTGGATTTCTGGAAGACCTTCAACAACTTTGTTTGCAATAGGTAGTGCTCTATAATGCACATGTGCAAGCCTTCTATGCCAAAGTTCACTTAGCTCCACTGTACCATGGACCATTGCTTGTTCTGGATGGCCCTTCAATTTGTACAATCCTCCTTCTTGTTCTCCAATCACTACCTGTTGGTCGTCTGGGCAGACCCAGGTTTACTATAATGAACCAACAACACCCCTAGCTCACTGGCCCTTTCAGTGACAGACTGCGGAGTGGCCTGAAGTCTCACCCGAAGTGATCCTAATGGGTTGGCCAAATACTCAAGTGTCTCGACCAGGTTCTGTATGGCGTCCTGTGTGTGTCTTGCAGCTCTTCTTAGCTCGCGAGACCGCTCTTTCCTCTCTGCGATGCGCAGTTTCCTCTTACTCGCAATGACTCTAATCCTTATCGCATCGTCGCATCCTGGGCAACACGTAACTCTATCCTCCGCTCGATCCTCAACCGCAGCGCACCACAGCTCCTCTGATGGTGCGATATCGCCTCCCTGCGATATCCTTCCGCTACGACTCAGCGTACCTAGCGTTACTTGTATTCAACTTACAGGACTCAATACGCAAGGCTGTTTTATACTGCGACTCTTAACTGTCTCAAGTGAAACTTAGACAGACTCTTATACAGAATACTTAAAGACTTCAACTTGCATTTATCCTTGTAATATGCTGTCAACTGAATAACATACACATACATTTATTGTAAGCAAAGTTCATGTAATGAATGACAGATATAACAAGTAAATACAATCACATGAATCAAACACATAACACTCTGATTTTACGTGGTTCACTTCCAGGGTGGAAGTTACGTCCACAGAACTATGTTTCTATATTATAACTTGAGAGAGGTACACAGTTTTGCTGCACCGCATATGCAGCTAGAGATATTCTGGGTAACTCCACACTCTGCTTGGAGCCCTTATCTCCTAGATCTCTTCTCTATATTGCCTTCTTACAATATACTCTCACTCTCTCTCTCTCTCTCTGTCAATCCTTGCGGATTGTTACAATACAAAATAACAGTAAACTAATAGACTACTGATAATCTGACTAGCTGGATGGCCTAAAATGCCCAAAATGCCAACCTTCTACAATACAAAATACATCCCTTTATAGGCAGCCCGAAGGTATCGCCATTACAACACTGTGGGCCTATCCCAACAATAACCCAAACCCTAACTAGTGACAGTCGGCATATCTGTACTTGGGGTAGCCGCTTTTCATCACACCACTGCTCTCTGCAGTCTTCCATGCTTCCTGGCGCTGACCATGGGTACTATGCACCGCTTCCCTTCTTCTGTCCTTCGTCTTCAATACCTCAGCCTTGTTGCTCCTTTTCCTTTATGAGGGTAGCTGAGCCCTCCTGTCTTCGCCGCTGCCTTCAATGCAGTGGTTGAGCTCTCTCTTCTCAGCCGCTCAGGTACTGTTGTCTTCCTTCACTTCTCTGTTCTAACAGTCATGGTTTTCGGCTCTGCTCTGCAGCTAGACACATGCTACGGTGTCGTAGCTTCACCTTATCTCTTCATCTTCGCTAAACTGTCTATCCACCAAAATGGCAGCTTTTCCTGTAGCTGTGTGACTCTGCTCCAACACTACCGCATCATTGATAGTCTTTCCTCTAGGCCACATAATGACTTGACCATCTATGAATGCAACCTGCATTCCTTTTGCATCCAATGCTAATATGGAGAGAAGGTTCTTCTTGAGTCTTGGTACAAACAATACTTCCTTCATTGTTAGAGACTTACCAGAGTCTAGTTTATATGAAGATTCCCCACTACCTTTTATTGGATATTGGTAGTCATCTCCTAGTTTCACCTTGTGAGGTGATTCATGTGGAGGAAGATCCACAAATTAGGAAGCCCTAGTTCCCGCAGCTGCACAGTGTCTTCTTCTCAGGTTAGCTCTGATACCATGTTAGTTTTTCAACATTAAGCTAGCATTATTAGGATCTTTAATTGAGAGAATAACAAGTACAGCAATCAAACACAAGAGACAATGAATATAGTGTTTTTCCTCGGGGAAACCATAAAGGAGAAAACCCCGCAACTTCCTCAGAGATAGAATCAGCACCAAAACAGTAAGTGATCTCCCGACAACAGTAATATTCTTCTTGTCTAGCCCCAGTGTCTTCTCCTTCCTCAACTATGTGCTACACTTGAGTGTGGATGACTTATGTGATAAATAGAGACTCCAGTTCTCTATTTATACTAATCCCAACATGACTAAAACCCTACTAGGGCCGACCTCTACTAGGAGAGTCTAATAACCCTAGTGCCCCGGAACTGCAGGGACTTTAACCCTTAGACAATCGGAGGGTTACCCACTATGAATTGACAGGAATTGTATATATAATTGATCCTCCCGATCGGAACATTGGGGCATGACAATATGACTCAATTACATTATAAATACATCCCGGAATAAACATCGGGTTACAATACATAAGATACATAGATGAATACATTCCAAAGTTACAAATACATCAACATGTATCCCTATATCAATAATCAACCCTAAAATTATAATTATCCTAACAAGCATGTTATCACATATATAGTAGCCGGGCTACCATATTCTATTTTTAGATTCCAGTACATTTTTTCAACCAGTTCCCTTACATATGAGATGCTGAGATGAGCATCTACGATGGATCACTATTTCATGATGGACTATAGTATTTTCCCATGCCATGACTGAGTCTCGGGACAATAGGATTTGAGGACTGATGTAGCCATTTAGCCATTTACAGAGCAGTTAGTATTGTCTAGAGTTGCAGCAACAATTTCTCACTGGACAGATGTTGGTTCAGATTGGTTATTTACAGGTATATGACTTAGCAGGCATTATCTTGTGTTATGGTTATTATTGCTTTTATACTCATTCTCGTGACATGTATTAGCATTTAGTGTCATGATTTGGGGATCATATAAATATGTGGACTTGGTTGTATTGATATTATGTATGTATGCCCCTACTTAGACCTAGAATTTCTTGACCCATACTCATTGGTTTTTCCCTCCTTAAGGAGAATATAGGTGATCATTCCCACCATACTTTGTCTTACTAGTGTTGGTATCATTGTTCACTATCTCCACTCATCCATTACCTTCCAGTTATGTTTATAACCTGACCTACTTCTTGACTAGTGGCATGGAGGACCTTCCCCCACTATAGCCTCTTTGTTGGATAAGCTTCCTTTTTATTTGTGTCTCGGCTCTGAGTTGCTTAGGTTGTGTTGGCTAAACCTAAAACAAATAGCGCTTCCATCAATACAACGTATATGGAAATGAAATGAATATCTTGTGAAAATCCCATTCATGTAACAAGTGTTTTTGAACACACATGAATGAAAGGCAAGCCTAATGAAATTGGCTTTGAAGTGTAAATGTGAAATGTGAAATCTAAAACCCATGTAAAAAGTGTTTTCAAACATGCATGGAGTATGAAGCCTTAATAATATAAATCCATGTAACAAGTGTTTTTGAACACGCATGGATCAAGGCTATGGAAACTCAAAGGCCCAAAAAAAAGCAATGGTTCTTAAAAGTTATATCTAAAAATTCCTGGCCTCACTTGTATTTGATATGGATTGTGAGCATTTGTCAAGGTGAATAAGCACCTCTGAACGTAACTTACCCATTTGTGAGACATTGCCATCCCCTGTGTTATTGCTTGTCAGACATATGCTAGAGTGAGTATCCCCTTTCCATATCCAAAGTGTCACAGTGTCAAGTTAGTAGTCACCCTTTAGCCTAGCCTTTTGATTTTTAGCCTTCATCTTTCATTAGCAAATTGATTACAACTATGAAGTGAGTATGGTCTTAAAAGTCTGGTATGAGCCATAATTAATAATTAACAAAAATCTATATATTTGGTTGGTAGACCGCAAGTGAAATGATTACTATTTGTTATAATTGTTACTTGAATGATTTTTAAAGCATGTCTTAACCTCTAACACTTGCAACAGTTTGAGGTGAGCCTGGGTCATATTATTGGTCATGTTGACTTGGTCAAACCTAGTTTGACCAATGTTGACCACATGACATAAGGTGGATATACCTCGGATGATGTAGATACATGATATGTGGTTTATTACGGGTCGCCAGATGATTATGTGCAGTGTTTATAGGTTTGTGATGATGATTTGTGGTATTAAATATTATTTGATCATTTACATATCATTATTATTTTATTTGTCTGGGCATATTAGATATTGTATATGATCATGCTGAGATCTATAGGGTGTATGAGTATACACCTTATATGGATTTGGGATCCCTAAGTCCAAAGAGATAGTTTTTTTTTCCAGTTCTGGGCAGTTACAATGATGATTTGTCTTAGTATACCATTCTGGTGCAGTTTGCCATGTTAAATGGCTTGTTAGAGTAGAGGGATGATTTGATTGGTTCACCTAGGGCGCTGTATGAAGAGGGGGTGGTCCAGAAACTTGTTTTTACCATTATACCCCCCTCCTAGAGAGCATGGTGGGATCAATTGGACAACGCAGACACTCCAGGTGGTAGTTTGGGCAGGTTCACAGTACCCAAGGCAGATTAAAAATGGTTAAAATGGCTACTGAGGAATTCGATTTGGGCTATTGATAGAGGCAAGGGAATGGAATGGGATAAGCTTTGATGATGAGTGTGATGTATTCCACCCCTTCTCCAACAGTTTCAAAATTTAGGACGACCCACACCCATCTCTCCGATAGGTTTTATGATTTTCTGGAGCTTTTGAAGGCTCACGATTCTCCCAGAGAGGCACAATTTTGCACTTAGGGTTATATTTTATTTATATTGTGCCATGGGGACACACTAAGGGTGTGAGAAACTACCCCCTAGACCCACCATGATCTTTATTCATGTTTATTTCATTATGTTGAGTGGGATTCCCTCTCCTAGGGCGATTTTGTCCATTGATGTGTTATATTTTTATATTGATCCATGTACTTTATGTTGAGATTATCTAAACCATTGATTAGAACATTTTGATCTTTTGATCTTAGCAATCCATTCAAAATGTGGTTAGGATTTTGGTATCTCTCCATCCTATTTAAAGGAGAGAGCTTCTGATTGTGAAGGGGCCTTTGGCTCTTCGAATCTTGATAATAGAAAAACTCTTTTGTGGAAATTCTTGGGTCTCCTTTGCATCTGGTGTTCTTCGATGGTGATTGAAAATTCTATTGCATCCTAGCATTTGAATATTTGTGGTGAGATCTATATTTTCGCGAAACCTTTGTCATTGTCTACAGGAGAGCGACTTCACTTGGGCATTTTTGCAGGGCTTCCTCAACTCGTTTGTTTGGAATCGCTTGTATCAGGGGGTTATCATTAGTATCATTTTGATCTATGGTTTCATCTTGTTATTTCTTCTACAGCATTTGTCCATTTCATTTGATGCATCAAATCTCATATTGTTGACATTTGTTCTGTAGGAGGGAGGGCGCATTGGCTTCTTTGGGCAAAGCGATTTGCATAGAATATTCATCCAAATCTTCTCAAATTGATTGGGAAGGCATAGATCATCATCATCAAGGAATATACAAGGTTATCTAGGTAATATCCACAGGTTTGTTCTTCTTTTCTTGGTTCCAATCCATTGCAATATTTATTTTACTATCAAAACCCTCACTTAAAATAATTGATTATTCTATGGATTAAACCGCTTGATCAATTGGAAAAACCATTTATGGGTTTTGTAGACCAGGTCAAATATAAATTGGGTTCTCCTAGGCCTCATGCTTTGGTAACTCCACAAGGCCCAAACTCCAAGGAACTAATCCCTCAATCCAAGCGCATTCCTCATTTGGCCAATTTTTCCTATGTTTTGATCCTATCTCGGAGGCTTGGGTACTTTGATACTATCATACCTTTCATCAAGTCTATCCATTGGTACTAAATAGCCCCAATCCCGTCCTTAACCTCCCTGCATTGGACACGGTTCCTAAGGCAGTGGATATTTTCATCATTTGCTGGTACCTTGATCCTGGATCTAGTAGTAAAACTCATAAGTCACTTGTATTTCAACCTTGGATCAATTTCACACTTCGTAAGCTTCTTGATCCAAACTGTAACTCATATTGTGACTTCATCCATAGATATAGGGTTTAATTCACCTTGCACCTTATGTATTTCATCTTTGATTGATTTGATCTGGTGCTTGGTTTGACCTCTCCTAGTGGGAGTAGGTCTGGGTCTCCCCCATTATTGTCTTGGGCTAAGACAAAATCAAGTGAATATTTCCTCGATTGGTGTGACAACCATCCATTTGGGAGTCGAGTCTATCTTGGTTCACATATTTGGTTTCCCATTCCCTCTAGCATCTATCTTGGATCCATCTCATAGGGGTTGCTACAAGTCAGGTGATAACAAATCCTCCCTTGTCTTATCTCCTTCTCTCTTCCCATCCTAGGGTTTCTCAAAATTTACCTAAAATTGTGTGTTAATTCCACTATATTCTTCATCCTTATGGAAGTGTAGTGCCTCACTCTAACCATCATGTTATAGGAGGTGTATTTACTACGATGCTTTGGGATTACCTAAAATACCAAAGAGAGACTAGGTCAGTAAGGTTTTGTATCCTTTACCTAGAACCCAAGGAAGGCACATTAGAGGAAACATGAATACCCCTAACTACACACCATTTGATCTCTTATTTGTTGTTGGAGAGACTATTTTGAACGAAATTTTAGAAGAAAGACCATGAAAGTGTGAAGAAATTGAGGTGATCGATGGTCCATAATTTTGTTAGCATTTCAATGATGGAGAGTTGGGAGATATGTTAATTGATATAGTTGAATTATTCTTTTCCTCTATGATCAATGACATAGAAATTGCTCCCATGGATGGATGGGATACTTATGAGATGGATAAGAACAATGACAAACCACAAGTCCATCCCAGTTTGGAGACGAGAACGATATTGAGATAACACCCTCTTTACAACTAGTTGTCATTGATTGGAAAGAACCATGGGCACACCTACAAACTACTTAATTTGTCCTAACATTAAACCTTAGCTTGAACTACAGAATAATACCAAAGAAAATTTCCCAAGAGGAAAAAATGTTGGAGCGCCAAAGCTAGTACAACAAGATCCCTAATCCATGGTTGCTCAAGCTTGTTAAATGCAAAAAAACTAAGAGGCCATCACATACATGCCAAACAAACTTTATACTCCTATTAACTGTTCGGGTACACAGGGTACTCCCAAAATACTGAACACCTTGAGCAACTGTTTCACACAAATAGATCAAAAATCAATACACCGATGTTTGTCATGTGGTTAAAACCCTCGAGATGGAAGCAATCCACGGCCCCAGCCAAATAGCTACTTGGAGCAATTTATTATGCAAAAGAAAGAAAGTTACATGAGCTTCTCATAATCGATCAACTAGCCAAGGACC
>LPNX010926428.1:270057-332577 GCA_001517045.1 Pseudotsuga menziesii
TCTTGAACTCCTAACATAGACCGAAGTTTAGAAAACTTCGCTTCTGTAAGAGATTTGGTGAAGATGTCTGTAACTTGATCATCTGTAGGGCAATAGAGAACTTCAATAACACTATCATGAACAAGATTTTTGATGAAGTGCATGTGTAGCTCAATGTGTTTGTTGCGCTGATGCAGAACTGGATCTTTGGCAAGCTTGATGGCACTTTGATTGTTACACCAAAGTGGAGTAGGCTGCTGCTGCTCGAATCCAAACTCTGAAAGGATCTGTCGAAGCCATAAAGCTTCCTGACTGGCATTAACTACGGCTCGATATTCTGCTTTTGCTGAAAGAAGAGCAAGAGCTTGTTGTTTCTTACAAGCCCAAGTGACAGGTCCAGATCCCAGACTGAAAACATAACCTGCAGTAGAATTTCAATCATTAGGATCGCCGGCCCAATTTGAATTAGTAAAACCAACCAACAAATGTTCCCCCCCTGTACTATAATGAATCTCAAACTGAATTGTACCTCGAATATATCGAAGTATTCTTTTTGCTACTTTCTAGTGACTTTCATGAGGAGTTTGCATATAATGGGAAACATGACCAACAACAAAGGAAAGGTCAGGATGGGAATGAGTCAAGTATAAAATACTACCAACAAGCTGACGATACAAGGTGGCATCTACTTCAAGGGAAGTACAAGTGGCAGAAAGTTTGACTCCAGACTGGAAGGGAGAAGGGGCTGGTTTACAATCTTCCATATGGAAGCGACGAAGAAGGTCGGTCACAAGCATACCTAGACTAGGAAAGAAAGATTCCTTCTTTGGTTTGCAAGACTTGGAGACCAAGAAAATAATGCAAATGTCCTAAGTCTGACATTTCAAAATTTTGCTTAAGACTGGATTTCACATGGGTGATAAGTTTAGGGTCACTACCAGTAAGGATAAGATCATCAACATAAAGAACAAGTATGATGAGATGGTTTCCTACATTTTTGGTATAGACATTGGGGTTAGAATGGCATCTAGAAAAACCAGTGTCAAGGAGAAAACTATCCATTTTGGCATACCAAGCTCTAGGAGCTTGCTTAAGGCCATATAAGGATTTCTTAAGGAGACAAACAAGGCTAGAGTTATTCTGAACATATCCAGGAGGTTGTTCCATGTAAATCTCCTCATGTAAATCACCATGTAAGAAGGCAGACTTGACATCCATTTGATGGACTTCCTAGTTATCTAAGGCTGCAAGGGAAAGAACAAGGCGGATGGAATTCATTTTTGCAACAGGAGCAAATGTTTCATTGTAGTCAATCCCTTTAACTTGGAAAAAAACTTTGGCAACTAACCTTGCCTTAAGTCTTTCAACACTTCCATTTGATGAATACTTAGTTCTCTAGACCCATATACATCTAACAAGTTTTCTTCCTTTTGGAAGAGGAACAAGATCCCAGGTATCATTCGCCATTAAGGAATGATATTCTTCATCCATAGCTGCATCCCAATCTGGATTTCCTGAAGCTTCTATAAAAATTTCTGGATCATGATTCTCGTAAACTTGAGCCAAAAGAGAAGAGGCTCGCTGAAACTGAGAACGTGTTTGATGTTGATCTCTAGGATCACCGACAAGATCACCAGCTGCTTCACATGTTGAATGGACCCATCGAGGAAGTATTGGTGCTGGTGCAATTGGAGGAACATGAGCAGGCGAAGGTGGATTTTCATCGTCACTGTCATCATCAGAAACTGGAGTTGGAAACCTGTCAAGGAAGCTGGAAGAAGAAGAAGAAGAAGGCACAATCGCCAAATTAGGCTCGCAGGCCAAAGATGGCACACCCGCCAAGTTAGGGTCACAGGACAAGATATTTTCATCAAATTTAACATCTCTTCTAATGATTATATCATGTGAATGGGGCTGAAGAAGTCTATAACCTTTTACATCTTCAGAATATCCAAAAAATATGCACTTTTCACTTTTAGGGTGCAATGCTTTCCATTTTTCATCCGAAATGTGAGCCCATGCTTCACAACCAAACATACGAAAGTGACTTACATCTGGTTTAATTTTACTCCATGCTTCTTCCAGTGTTATACCTAGTAAAACTTTAGTGGGTGTGAGATTAACTATGTAATTTGCATAATTTATGGCTTCAGCCTAATATTGAAGACTTAGTCCCTTAGATTGGATCATACAATTAGCCATTTCTTTTAAAGTGCGGTTCTTCCGTTCAGCTACACCATTTTGTTATGGTGTATATGGAACAATGTGCTGTTGTTGGATTCCTTGTTCAATGCAGAAAGTAGTGAACTTGTTGTTAACATATTCTTCTCCATTGTTAGATCTTAACTTAATAATTTGATGACCAGATTGTTTTTCAACAAGGGCCTTGTAGGCCAAGAACATGTTAAATAATTCGCCCTTAAGTTTTAGGAAGTAAACCCAAGTGCGTCTGGAGTAACCATCAATGAAAGTTAAAGAAATATTTGAAACTAGAAAAGGATGCAGATGGAAGAGGACCACACAAGTCACTATGCACAAGCTCCAAAGGAACCGAGGTGTGCCAAGAGGCACGTTTGTCAAAACTGTCCCGATGATGTTTTCCGAGTACACAACCAGAACAAACACCATCTTTGCAAGATACCATGGGAAGAACAGTCACCATATTGTCTTTACATAGTGGTTGCAATGAGCGATAATTTAAGTGACCAAATAACTCATGCCAAAGTTTGCTCAAGTTATCACTATAAGCAACAAAAACTAAAGGAAAAGGTGATGACCCAAAGTTGTTAAATTTGTACAACCTGGTAATATCATCAATAGTTCCAGTAGCAAGGACATTTTGAGGATTTTTAAAATCCTTGATTACAACTTGGTGAGGTGTAAACATCACAGTTTTACCTTCACCTGAATGAGTAATTTGATAGACTGATAAGTAATTGCAGGAAAATTTTGGAACACATAGTACATCACTGAAATGACCATTTTCTACTGGAACTGTTCCAGATCCTACAACACTTAGAGATCCATCATCACCAACAAATATTTGTTTGGTGTTACATTCATGCATAGTAGAAAATATGGCTTGATCCTTAGCCATATGATAAGATGCTCCAGAATCAATGAGCCATTCATTTGAAGTAGAAGAAGAAGATGCAGTATGAGAGTAACCAGAAGCACAAAGTGCATGTCCATGAGAGTTAGATTCTGAAGATGAATCTATGCTGATGTGGTGCTTCTTCATTGCTGCTTCCAAGGCTGCCATCTTCTTGAAACACTTAGATTCATCATGATTATCTTTCCCACAAAAATTGCAATGACGCTCAGTCTTCTTTCCTTTTTGCTTGGAACCTTTGTCATTTTTTAAAGAAGGAGTTGACTGAGAGGGTTTGGGACCCTTGTTGTTTGTCTTATTATTGTGAAAATTCTATTTCTTGGGAGGCTTGGACTTTTCTTTCTGTTGTGACAATAAAGCTTTCCCAGATGTATCTGCATTGTTAATTATTCCAAGATGAATGAGCTTATCTTGCTCTCTAATTAAGGAATCACAAAATGATTCAAGACTAGGCTCTTGATAGCTAGCTGTAGTCAATGATTCTTTCATGGAGTAGAATGTATGTACAAAAACAGAATATGTAGGTCCAAGTTTGGAAAGAATATGATAAATACATTGTTTGTCTTCTTTCTTAATCTTGTATTCTGCACATAAGAGTCTAAGAGTTTTATACTTAGATAAATAGTCTTCAATGCATGAAAAATCATTTGGATTCAAGGAAAGCAACTCATTATCAAGTTGATGACCCCAAATTTCATTGTGTTTACCAAACGCAAATTCCAACTTTTCCTAAGCTTTATCAGGTTCATCAATTCCAGATATGTGGAATCGCAAATTAGTAGAGATTGACATCTCAATCAATCCACGAGCTTCATCACATCTATTTTCCCATTTAAGTTTCTTATCATCATTAGTGGGTTCTGTTTCTTTCCCTGAGGTTATCCTGAAAAGTCCCCTACTTCGTAGAACATCCTCCATACAAGATTTCCATGAGAAATAGTTAGAATTTGTAAGTATAATATCACAAGTGGTGGCCATACTATAAAATAATGGCTGAAAGAACATAAACTAAATGTCTAGTTGCAAAGAGCTCAAAAAAATATGCGGTTTAAAAAAAAACGGCACTGAAAACTGATTCTGGATGATGAAGTTATGCTTGATCAAAGAAAATGTTGAAGATGTCCCCAATAGTGACATGGCAGAGATTAACTTGACTAACTAAAAAAAAAGAACCCCTCTTTTCCCAAGATCAACCTTTGATAATCACTTTACAATAAAGTTGCTTTGAAGTGAATCACTTTTGTAGAATAAGTGAGGTTCACTTTTACAATAATGTTACTTTTAAATAGTGCGGCAATAAATTAAAAGACTTAAGTGACTCATTTTTTATTTTATTTTATTTATGTGAAATGCACTTTTATAATAAAGTAACTTGAAAATAGAAATTGCATGCACTAAAAAGTAGCTTAATAAGACTTGAACTCAAGACCTATTAAGGAATAAAACAACTTTAGACCAAGAGAGCTAAGTTTAAAAGGTACATAAAAGAATGGAAAGAGGAAGGGGACCTTTTTTTTACTCTTCTCTCTCGTTCTTCGTGCTTGCCTTTTTTTCTTGCAAATCACAAAAAAAACGAAAAACAAAAACAAAAAAACTTTTTTCCACACAATGGGGTTAGATCTTGGTTACCTAACCCGGAAAGTCTACGTTTTCAAGTTTTCTCCCTGTTTTTTATTTGCCGTGATCGCACAAGGTGCACGACAAAGAGCATACGTAGCCGAGAAGACAAGAAAAAAAAAACTTTCACTTACTGTTTCTGATTCGCCGCGATCGCGTAAGGTGCACTGAAAAGAGCATACGTAGTCAAGGAAGGCAACAGTCCGAGACTAAAACAAAAAAGATCTAATAATAAAACTGATAAGATATGAGAGATTAAAAAAAAACAAATCCGTCACTGTAACATTATACCTTCAGATTTGCCGAAATGGGTGTTTCTGGAATAAACGAAAATGGTTTTTGGTGAAACGAAAACTATTTCCCAATGGAAACAGTGCACCAGACGCAATGGAACAGCTCCCATAGGCCAAAAATGCACAGAAAATCTAGAACCAGAAACCCTTTCAAATTTTCGGCAACACCGGTTCCAGATCTTGATCAAAACCGAAAGCGGCTCTTCATAAAAGCCATGATACCATGTTCGGGTACACAGGGTACTCCCAAAAGACTGAACACCTTGAGCAACCGCTTCACACAAATAGATCATAGATCAACACACCGATGTTTGTCATGTGGTTAAAACCCTCGAGAGGGAAACAGTCCATGGCCCCAGCCAAATAGCTACTTGAAGTAATTTATTATGCAAAAGAAAGAAAGTTACATGAGCTTCTCATAATCGATCAACTAGCCAAGGACCCTCTATGCTCTTTAAATAGAGATCATAGACCAATCGGGTGTTAAGCCACGGATCAATAGTAAGTATGATCTAAGAGAAGTTGAACTGTCGGATCACTCTATGTCTAGAACATATTGTGACCGTCGGATTAGAATATTTACAAATGCATACTAAAGAAACACACTTTTACCTAATGGATATATTACACAAGTTGATCTTAACCAACTCCTAAGTGTCTAAATATCCTAACATTAACCACTATTGACAATTCATTAACAAATTCAATAAACTATTTTTCTTGAACAATACAATTTCTTGGGATGCTTTAATACAAAAAAAATAATCATCATTCAAGGAAATACATTACAAGAAAGTATATAATAAGAAATAATGCTCTATATTACAAAACTATACATCATTTTGATATTGTGACATTTTAAATTTGACAAGGATATTGACTCAGAAAGACTTTTGATTCAAGATGTTGAACAAATAGGGAATTGCAGAAGTGAGGAGTTATGAATTCCAAGAAGAGATGGTGCCTAAAGAAATTGTTACAACACTAAAACATGGCAAGTGAGAACAGCTCAACATATGGAAGAACACTTGTTTGATGTCCTTAATTATTGATAAATCGACAATAGGGTCATCTATATATAGCTCGAAGGATAACTAACTTCCTTAAAATGAGGAATATGCAGTCAACATTGATCACCTTAGGCACCCCTAGGTTTCGTACTTTTCTACCTCAACCTATGTTCTGGTTGATTGAGTTGGGACCACCTTTGGCCAACCCAACCAACTAATCTACCGTCGATTATCAATTGACTATTCTATAGAATATCTAGAGTTACCCTTTGTTCCAACGCCCTCCCATCAACACAACTCTTTGAAGATTATTCACGAGGTGAAATTATCTCTTTACCCACCTCCATGATTCTATCGTCCTAAATACCAAGCATAGCATGAAGTTTCACAAACTTAGCTTCCAATAATATAATTAGGATATCAATGATCTAATCATTTGTCTTACAATAAATAAGGGACATAATAATTTAATGTATTGTCTCAAATAATGAATATGAAGATCCACGTGCTTCATTTGAATATGAATAACTAATAGGATTACTATATATGTTACATGGTACTTAGCTTACAAGTGCATTTAATTGTCAACCTAGGGCTTTTACAGTTGTGAGGTATCATGCAAAGTAAATGCAGGTCTTTTAAAATAATTAAGATTCTAAATGCTAACATCCTACTTATAGTCTACTTAGAAATCCAATTCTACTTCTAATAAAGTAAAGTTGAATCAAATTCCATGATACTCGTCTAGATCAAAATCACTTTGACCCATAATAATGAAAGGATGGATCAAGCATATACTTGCTTATCATCCTGATTCGTTCCCTGAATGTCTAAAGTCTCCACATGGTAGAAGACTAGAACAATGGATGCCCTAGACTGTAACATAAGTATAAGTTCACTCATACACTAGTTTGATTCAACATGATGGGAAGAAAAAATGGTGATATGGATGATGGGGGCTCAAATAGTGCCCTCTAGTTGAGGATTTAAATCATCTCCTTTTTGAAAAACTCTAATATATGTGTCATCACCTTATTGAATGTGGATTGAGAGCCTTTCTAAACAAGGAGGAGTTGTGAACTACAATTGTTGTATAATTGATGTCTATTACAATGTTTTTTTTCTCTTTGCAGTAGGTGGTGGATGGTAAAAACATGCTATTCACTTAGTTAGAGACTTGGGTTTTATTCAAGTTTTTTTAATATCGGTGGCATTACTCTATATTCCATTGTTCTCACTTGCATTATAATTGTATTGTATTTTGGTGGCATTACTCTCGATTCCATTTGTATTGCAATTGTAACTTATACTACAACAAATTACAAATTGTATTGCAATATATTACATTATTAAGTGTAATATGGAGATCGAAGAGAGTGATTTTGTAGTGCTTTTTGCCTAAAAAAGATGCATTCCCTATTTCCATTGTCAGAGTTATGCTCACCAGAAAAGAAAACTATCTAGACTGGTTGAGGAATATTAATCACACCCTCACATTCAATGATCCATGGGATGGCATCTATGATGGAGAATGTGATGTTGCATCTAAAGATCCTAACACAAACAAAGATATTTCCATATGAAAAAACTGAGATAAGAAGGCATATGCATTGATTGCTGCTACAATAATTGAAGAGGTAAGCTAAAACATATTTCTTGCTAAAAATTCTTATGATGCTTTAAACAAATTGAAAAAATTGTATGAATCACAATATGAAATGGAGATAATTCAGTTGTTGTTGAATCTATTCAACCAAGAGTTGCAAGGAAATGATCCCATGGTTGTGGCATTTGAGATCAAAACCACCATGCATGTACTAGTAGGAAGAGTGAGATATATAACTAAAAAATTACTAAAATTTGCATATAAATGACTAAGTTTAGTCATGTGACTAATAGTCATTTATTGCCAGTCACTTATAACACAACTAAATACGTGACTACAATTTTTTAGTCATTTATTGGTTGTTTTGATTGGTCAGTTTGGTCGTATATTTAGTTGTTGTTTTAGTTATTAATGTCGTTAACTGGTCATTTATTTAGTCATTGATTGTTGTTAACTGGTCATTTGTTTGGTCACTGATTGTTGTTAACTGGTCATTTATTTGGTCAACGATTTATGTTAACTTGTCATTTAGTTAGTCATTAGTGCAACTAACTGGTCATTTATTTATTCATTGATTGTTGTTAGCTGATCATTTATTTAGTCTTTGATTGTCGTTAACTAGTTAATGATTTATGCAGATAGGGCATGGGGAAACCAAACCACCAACCTACTGCCTATAAAGTAGGAGCTCTTACATTGAACTAGAACCTTTAAATAGAAGAATCAAAGATCAGACTAAATCAAAGTTACATCCAAGAACCTAAACAACAAAAAGTTTTGTTAATGATCCACTAAGTATCCACCAACCAAATATTTGCAAAAACATAATTACTAATTTAAGGAAAACAAATTATGGCATTCTTCATACTTTGATAGATGTTTTTTGTCATCCTTTATCTGAGTAGTGTGATGCTAAGCATGAATCTTAGAAACTTGTTTTGTGGAATATTTTACATCATTCATAGCAAGAACCTAAATTCCACGAACAAAATAGAGATATAGACAATTGAGAACATGATTAAGATTGTGAACCAAAGTTTCCAACTTAGAAAACACTCAGCAGAGTTTGGAGTTACACCCTCACCTTTGTTTTGATCAACAAAGATTCTACAAACTCTGCAATAGAAAGTTCCCTAGAACCTACAGTGGTTTCCAAGTTCTCCAAGCATGCCGATAATGCTACTTCAACAACACCATCATCAACAACTACCTGTACATCAACTAAATGATGAAATTGTAGGCAAAGGAAGAAACAAGCTCCATGAAGATTAATATAAAAACAAGTCAATTATGAAAATACAATCCAAGTAAACCAATAACAAAAAACTCTTTATATCCTTACATACCGTGTTAGACTCCAATGCCCTTTTCACAATGTATAAGTGGACATGCATAGATCATTCCATCCCATCCAAAACGTAATCATTAACACCTCTTAATATATTTAAAAACTTTGAAATAACATGGTGTGTTGTGGAATCTCAAAGTAATCCATACTTTTAGATCTGTTAATCAAATGCACAAAATCCTTTATAAAAAGCCCAACAAATAAAAAAGGTATAGACATAAATTGTTGCTTCTTATCATAAGGAAAATTACCCTATTTCACATACTCTCTAGCAACTTCCATTGAGAATAAACAATTTGAAAAAACTGTGGCTGTGTAAAATGGTTTCCCCTCAAAATCATACCTGCTAAGGGGCTAATATATGATAAATTACCCTCGTTAAAAATTTGGCTCTTCCATATCAGGAAAACTCTTGATTTGGAGGTCAAACAATCAAGTTCTCTTTCCAAAATCCTTTGTTTTACTTTTCTTACAAAGAGATATTGGATTGCATAAAATTGATACTGGGATTTATGTTTCCAAAATGACAAGTATAATAAATGTACAAACTCAACAATTTGGTCTACACCAATGCTAATTAGTAAATTCTCAAAAGTTTTGTTGAAAACACAGACAAAAATAAAATAAGAGGGAATATAAAATCTTTTATTTTTTGGGCGTTCCACCAAGTGGTGTGAAATTTCATTCAAAATCAACTATGCATCATCAAAAAAAAATTCTTATCCAAAGAATAATTGATTATAAAGACCACATACATATACATACAATTTGTGGAGTCCTATCCAACCAATCATGCGAACAACGATGTCATTTCTTAATATGGGTTAGTAAACCCCATAATGATCACTTGATATAGCTTTGAAATGTTATATTTAGGTTGTACCAACCATTTATTCAAGATAGTGAACCACCACTATGAAAACAAAGGAAATCAACAATCTCAAACATCTTAAACATCTTAATGGTATCCAAAATCCTCAACATTCTCTTGAAAAGGATAAATAGTACCTAAAATTTCCCTCTTTATCCATCCTTACTACCTTACCACCTAGTATTTAGAATCAAATTCCTCAACACACCATACAACAACTTCATATAAATCACAAATCTCTGCTATACATTTGGCATTCACTAACACTAATGTCCAAATTACATTTTTCCTATGTTCTTCCTCTAGTTGTTCTAAGTATTGTTTCTATGCTGTAAACCAACTAAATGATTTGTCATTCTATGCTAAGGAATTGATATTATCGCTAATGAACAATTCATTATTTCTCCTAAGCAACACCTCTCAACTATGTTCTCAACAAAATATGAGTACTACCTTCCTCCTTAAACAAATCCTTGATTTCCTTGACATAATGTGATAACAATGTAAGCTTCCCCTATACTCTCAACACTCCTTACAATAGCTTACATATTACTAGATTGTTGGAAATGTTGTTCTATAAAAATTCATGTAGATGCCATAAAAAATTACACCATACAACTCCACATATAGTAAGGGAAGATGAGATTTCACAACCCGTAGGAGAGGGAATCTATTATGGAAGATGGTAAGTTGGTGATAGTGATGGATATAAAAATGTATGTTTACATTGTCTTCACTTGCACCATAAGAATAATTGGAAGCTACAAACTTCTCTATTGTTGGTGTTTGAGGATCATTTGCAATGGAAAATCCATGATTTGCACATCATTATAAAATTTCAAAATTCCCGATCTTTAGCAGAAAAATAACAACAAAAATAAACATAGCTAGGTTTTAAATGACACTTTTTGACCTCAATTAACAAAATTAACAAAATTAAGGGTAACTCTTGCATTTAATCTTTCTGCTAGTATCATATCAACTCTATTTCTTCTATGTCGTTGCTTTTTTGGATTTCCTTCACCTTTAGGGATGTACTCTTTTGCAGAGAGTTTATCCATTATGGATCCACCCATTTTTGTTAGGATATCATGCTATTTATTTACCTTATTTATGTGTTATGGAGGAGATGTCATAGGCAATTTTTATGTTTCAGTTCTTATTTGTTGCATATTATTTTTAATGACAATTGAAGATTTACAAAATCCCATGTACATATGGCATATTCAAGCATGAGGAGAGCTACAAAAACTTATCCCCTAGGTTTTATGGACCCTATCTTCTTTGAGCAATTATTTCATACAATGAGGGAAATTCTCTACAAAAAGTAGCAATGCTGGGGCGATTTATTAGTGTACTTGAGTTGAAGCATGATGACCTTGTCCCTTGGAGTGAAGTGACGTGCCATTGCCCGTAATTCATTGACAATTTTAGTGAAAGAAGGCCTTGCAATGTGGTCGGATGACTAGCACATCTCCATTAGTGACTACCATGAAGGATCGATCACACTAGTTAGGCACATGTGGTCTCTATGTATTGCTTACTATCCCTCCTAAAAAGTGCCCCAAAAACCTCAAAGATAGGAATATTGTTAAAGTAATTATATAGGAATGTAGATGCTTCATAAAATCAAAAGATCATAAAAAAAATTCTATATAAAGAAAAATTTTCACATCATTAATCCTCCATCTACCACTTATAAAATGACAAACCAAAAAGTTGAAAAACCGGAACTTCTAGCTACATATCAATAATTGTTGCATAGTGCATATTGGCATAATGTTTGTTGCTAGTTAGAAGCTCCCACATTACTATGCCAAAGGAAAACACGTCATCTTAAGCCAAATTAAAAATAAAATAAAAAACAATGTAAAAAATACTTAATAAATAAGGCCATAAACTATTAAATTTCACCTTCTCATATGGTTAATTTCAGGTGTAAAACTAACTTAATTGTACAAATAACACAATGATACTAAACATTCTCTCAAAAATGCTTTACAAATGCTTCCTAAGTCACATCTATAATACTAATAAAAGTATGGCTACAATAATGAATAATAAAGAAAATAATCCAATAAACAAAGATCAATGAAGTTGTGACTTGCCCTACTTTATCACACAAAATATGGTATTTTCAAGATTTATGAATTCTCTTTCTACATAAACATGCAATTTTTTACTTGTTTGCAATTGGATAATTAATTGTGAGAGTATCTTCTCATTTTGTTACAAGATTCTCTCTTATTTAGTTAGAAGAGTACTTGTAAAATGCTAATATATATACATCAGAAGAATACTTATAAAATGCTAATATATATACATTGTTTCTTTAACGGTTAAAGAAACTCATGCACTTATTTTAAGACTCGATGAGTACTAGGCTAACTCACCAAGTCTTCAATTTGGATTGGCAAATCTACAAGTACCAAATTGTCCAAGTATCGAATTGAAACCATGCAAAGGTGTTAACAAGTCCATGTCACTCACGGTCATGCACCCAAAATAGCATAAAGCCATAACTTCTTTGGTGAATGGTATAAGAAGAAAGAGCAAGGTTCAAAATATATTTTCACTATTACATGATAGAGCATAGGGAATATCTAGTTTGTGCAAAATAAATCATGCAACTTTAAAAAGTGATGAAAATATGAAGAAAGAACGCTCCTAAAATATCTTACAAAAAAGTTAGTCACCATTGATGCAAATTGTTTTTAAAAATGTTAACTCTAGAATGCTAAAATGGTAAACTTCTATAAATTTATGAAAACATTTTAAACCATAAATAAATACGATAAAATTATGAACAGGTCAATAAAACTTGGCTTTTCCCAAATGCCAAGAACAAGTGAAAAAAAAAACAAGAAATGATCATTGATAGCCAGAAATGATAAAGCAACAGCCTAGAATCTGGTAAAAGCAGAAACAAAAAATTAAAAGACAAAAAACATAATGCCAAACAGCTAATGGCATTTTGTTGCATTCCAAAAATGCATTATGGTATTCCCCAAGCAGAAACAAAAAAAAATAAAAAACAAAAAACATAATGCCAAACAGCTAATGGCATTTTGTTGCATTCCAAAAATGCATTATGGTATTCCCCATTGTAGACACGGATTTTAGCACTCTTACTGTTTTATAACATAGAAACCAGGATTTCTAAGTAGTTTTTGTACAAGAGTGACTTGTTGTATCCAGATGATGGGAATTTTATGGCTAAAATGACCTTCATGTAGCATTTTGATTGTCAAATACCGTTTAAAATTTTGGTTAACCATTATTTATGTTGAGTAATATAATTTTGAAGGACAATAAAATTTTTAACACTGTTTTTTATATTACTAATACTATTAATATATTTATCTTATATAAAACTATACTTTCTAAATTTCAATTTACAAGCCATACATTCTCTAAAAATTAGAAACATTTATTAAATTAGAATTATTTTGGTGCATTTCCATTTGCAAGTTGCATTGATTCTTCACAAAAACATAAAAACTCATATAACTCAGTTATTTTTCCATTATTTTTTGAATTTTTCATTATTGCAATGAGTATCTACACTCTACAAATTCCAGTCCTCAATGCTCATTAATTACATTAATATCGCTGAGCATTATATTGTTGACATTATATGTTTATTTATTTATTGATTTTTTTAGATTAGGAGATTTACTTGAAATCTATGATTTTGAAGAATTGTTATAGAGTATCTGTGTATTTTTTAATCATTTTAAATAACATCAATAATGTATGTGTAGCTTTTGTCCAATAATCTAGGTAATTATAGAGATTCAGATTCAAAGAGTATTGGTTAATTCTCCAGAAATCTCATTAAAATTGAAATAATCATCTCGTTTTCAGTTAGAGATTCAAAATTTTAATGAAGCCAAGTACTAAATAAGAGCATTGAGAGACATAAATTCTGTGTTCAACATTTAAATTGAAAATAGCCTGGTAGAATAAACAATATACTCAAATAAAATACACAAAAAAAGGCATACAGAGCTATATTTTATCTCTATAAATCAATCTTATTTTATTATGTATTTTTTTATAAAACAAAAAACTCTTTACATCATTTTTAAACAAAAAATTTCAGGATAGGTGATATTAAAACCCAAAACCTCAAAAAAAATAATGCCACCGATAAAATAAAAACCAAATTCCAACACGGTTGATCTATTTCTATGCACAAAGGGGTGATTGCTGGATCATTTTATCTTACATAACCACCAAATGATTACCTCTTAATAGTCCACATTATGTCCCTAATGGCCTCCTATGCTACTTAAAATAAAAGAAAAAGTGCTTGGGAGTTTCTCAAATCCTAAGCGATAGACAATACTCTCGATTCTTATCACAGCACCAAAAAGGTAAACAGTTACCTGTGATGACCTTTAGTAAGCCTCGTAGAGCAATTCCTGCAGTAAAAGTGAACTTCTCCTTCCATTGCAAGCAATCAGGTATCTAGATAATTAACTCTCACACTTAGATTGAGTATGAACCAACTACAGTTTAGAAAACACTTAAAGTAGAACTACATCATTCTAAAACTTAACTTCAATTAGCACAAACTGCATAAGCACGTAGGTATTTTGTTCCTTTTGAAGCCTTTTGTTATCAATATCCCTATATTCATAATTCAGATAATAAAAGTGTTGCTCAAAACAGGTCATTGCATAAAATAATAAAAACTTGTCTGCATGTATATAGTAATTCCGAGACTTCTGAGATAAAAACAATTTCTATACTTGACATAAAATAACATACACAAAAGTTGCATAGCATTCCCAGGAACATTGCTCACTTCTAAATTAATATCCATGTAGAATGATATTTATAAATTATTTAAACACTTATTGCGGAGAAGAGATATCCACTAGGGGGAGATGTGTAAGTCTTTAGGTGTTCATATAACACATGTCTTTTATAAAAAATAATAAAATGTTATAAAAAATAATATGTCCACACAATTTAGATTTTAAATGTTTTTTAGAACCACATATATAAGACTACAAATTAAAACCATAAACAGGGTTCATATTTCCTCAACATTGCCACTCTAAAAAAAAGTTTGCAGTTAGAGAGAAAGATTTGATCCTTTCAATGCTTAGTAAATCTTTTTTAAGATGAATCTATGCTGATACTAAATCATTGATACTTAGTGAGATCGGTCTCATCAATCCTTTCCAGATAGGCGTGATAGAAAAGATAGGTCAGATGAGCACGCTCACCTCACGTTATAGACACGCCAAATGCACATTAAACAATATCAAATATATCAGCAACAATCACCTAAGATGGGAACGCTTACCTCACGCTATAGATAGGTCAGATGCACATTAAACAATATCAAATATATCAGCGACAATCAACTAGCATAGATTGACTTCTGCAACAAGTGGTTAAACAATATCAAATATAACAATCGACCAACATAGATTAACTTCTGCAAAAAGTGGTTAAACAATATCAAATATAACAATCGACCAGCATAGATTAACTTCTGCAAAAAGTTGTTAAATATATCAGCAACAATCAACTAACATAGATTAGCTTCTGCAAAAAGTTGTTAAATATATCAGCAACAATCAACTAACATAGATTAGCTTCTGCAAAAAGTTGTTAAACAATATCAAATATATCAGCAACAATCAACCAACATAGATTAACTTTTGCAAAGAGTTGTTATCTTCTTTTAATAGATATTAAAAAAAACCAAAGACTTCCATATAACAAGCCAGGAAAGAAAATTACAAGTGATGACGTATAATGAGAGTATTAATTAGTCTAATGTGGGATTTTTTTGTACTTTGTGCAACACGAGATGACTGGCGTGTTAATCCACCATCCCCTTGTATTTGATTAGCAGGGAACTAGCTTCCAATTCTCATAAACAAATTAAAATTTGACAAGCTAAATCACATAGATCCCGTAGCTGATGAAGTTATGAAAATGAATTCCTCTTTGTGGTGGCACGATATTTCCACCGGCTTCGTTTATGATTGTTTGTAATTGGATCATAGCTGCATCTTCCTTTTGCATGGATGTTTGAAGCTTCTCCTTAAAGACTACAGCTTTTTCCATCACCTTTAGTGCGCTTCTTTTCAAGTCTACATACAATGTAAACCATCAGCAAAGCAAACAAGTCCAATCTGGTGGAAGAAACACAGTTGTATGGATAAAAAAAGGAACTTAAAGGATTGACAATTAATTTAAAATGCATACTGATCTCACACGAAAAATCATCTACACCACCCATAAGATCCTTCTCGTTTGCTAGTCCACAGGTCTCTTTTCGTCCTCTTTCCTACTCCCTATTTATGGCTCTTTTCATCCTCTTTCCTCCCATGAATCTCTTGTTTTCATGGCTCTGGCTATGCTTGCGCATAGAAACTTAAAACAAGCATGGTGAGAGCGACTTGCAGAGAAGAAGACTGGAGCTCCAAATAGAGAATGAGGTTCGGCCTCTTGATAGCCCAATGCTTCTTTTCCCAATTTTTTGGAAATCATCAACAACTACTTCTCCACTCTATTATATGAAGGATATTCAAAGATTGGTCATGGAACCTCCTACTCCATCTTAGTATTGCTAACATCCTGATTAAGGTTTTGAGGCTTTCTGGAACCTAGAATGGAACCTAGAATGCGGCCTGCAAAGAAACTATTCAGCAAACATAGAACCTGATGGAAGGATGAATTATTGGAATTTGTACTGAGATCAGTGAAAGGTGAAGAGTCAATCTTGTATGGATTGGTTGCACACCAAGCAAGCTTTTTTCCTCGCTGAATATGTTTTCTGAGAATGAGATTTTTTAAGATACGTAATCCGATGTCATACATCGAAAGACATCAGATTATGAAACTGAAGGATTGTAGATCAAACCCCACCATCATGTAGCACCTCTCTTGGAGAACATAACATCTTTTTGGGGGAAGTGAATCTTTATGACATAGTGCAAGGTTCTCATCATGAAATTGAGATCTGGTTCTCCTCCTGTCAGATGGATCCGCAACATTGTTCCCAACAACTTCAATTAGTTTTTGAGCCCATTTAGGCCTAGGATTAGGAATAGGAGATGTATCTGGATTTGGTTCCACTTGGTCCTCATCTTCGAATTCTAACACTGAATCATCATAAGAAACATCAACATGTGCAAATGGCTTAGGTAGAACATTTTTACCTTCCTTTTAAAATGGTTTCAGATCTTTCACTGGATCTTTTTTGAATTGGACACTTAGATAGTATGGAAAAAAGTGTGAGAACTCATATGCCTTGGAGGCATGATTTACAACACTTTTAGCTATCAACTACCCAGTAAATCAGGTCCCAAAACAAATCTCTTTGGTGAACCAGTGTGTGTCATCTGGTAAACATATAACAAGTTTGCTGCTAAAGATGGTACATATAGAACATTTTTGACCACTCCATGTTCGAATTCTATTGTGCACTTCCCTGCAGCTGAAATCTGAGTATCGTCTCCCATGCAAATACTTCGACCATCAATGAGATTTAAAGAATATAATGACTCTTTGGAGGCAACCTTATGGTTGGAAGCTCTAGAGTTTAGGAGGAAGGTTTGAGATTTTGAAAATCCAGCTTTCAATGCATGGCATCTCTCATATTTTTCAGGATCATCCGACTTGCTTCCATAATCAATCTTCATTGTGCCTTCTGGGAGAGAAATGTGGTATTTCTCAAGAAGTCTGGCCATTTGATGTATAGTTTTCTTCATAAATTCATTCTCTTGATGGTTTTCTCTTTTGCAATAAGGACACTTGGTATTTTCACCCTTCTTATGCTTATCCTTCTTGGAACTCATTGCTTCATATGAATAACTAAGCTTCTCCTTTGGTTTGGATTCAAAATTTATCTTGTCATTTCCCTTCTCCTTCCATTTAGCATTGGAATTTGTTGACTCCTCAACCAAAAGAACCTAATTTTGGATGGTTGCAGGGCTCCCATTTGGATAAGTTTATCTTATTCTTGGAGCAGGGATTCCATGAATTCATCTAGAGAATGCATTCACCAATTTGGAGTTGTTAGTCTCCTAGAGTGGAAAGTGGACACAAAAACTAAAAATTCAGTGCCAAGCTTGTTTAGACTTGATAGCACCAGTTGCTCATCCTTCTTATCAGTTCCACACTATTTGCACCTCATTACAAGGACTCGAATTTAGTGAAAAAACTATTGGATGGTTTCGAAATTGATGGGTTGAAGAGAAATGAGTTCATTTTCCATAATGTGTCCTCTCAGCTCATCTTGCTTTCCAAAAATCGATTCGAGCTTCAACCAAACCTTCCTCGGTGTCTTCAAGCCATCGAGATGGAAGAGCAATTCTTTGGAAATGTGAATACACATGAAACCAAAAGGTTCATCTAACTTGTTCAGGTACTCGGATTTTTCATTAGCTGCATGGGGTTCAAACTCCTTTCCCACGGTGACCCTGTACATACTCTTACTGCAAAAGGAATATGCATATATGCCTTCTAGTCCAAGTAATTGAAAGCTATGAGGATTTTGGGTGTCAAAGGATTGAAATTATCCATCTTGTAGTAGTTGCAGCAACACAAAATTCTTTGGATTCTTCACAAAACCTGCATAAAACTGGTAATTTGAAGTTAAACAATCTCTATAGAGCTCTGATACCATGTAAAATTATCAATTCCAGAATATCTTTAGGTTTAATTGAACCTTGATGTGAAAGAAGAATGAAGGAGATTAATTTGCAGTGAAAGATTCTTGGAAATCACTAGGAAATTGAATCATGAAAGAAAAACTCAAAAAACATCAATAACTGGTGTCATATTACATTAAACTGTGTAAACACATAATATAATACAAAAGAGAGAATTCAAATTACCCAAGAGTAATTCGAATCTTAGATTGCAGCCATGACTAAAAGTGGAAAAATTACCTCTGTAAACAAACTAGTGCAACTCCAGATAGCTAGTTCAGTCAATAACCAATTAACTAACATTGGGAGACAAACATGGGCACGTAGGAACACGGGGCTAGCTGAAGGTGAATTGAGGGTGGTAATGGGAGGCTGACTCCACTCCGCTAAGAGCTAAGTGAAGGTAGGACTCCCATAACTCACTGTGGACTCCTAAAATATAGATCCTAAAATTAGTGTGGACTCCTAAAATCTAGGTATTTGTCTCTGGAGATCCCAAATTTATGCATGAGGGGCAATCAAGTGGCTAAGGAGGCCAAATAATATCACCTAGGCACTAATGAAGTGATAATTATATACTAAGATAGAAAACTACTAAAAAAACTAATCAAGGTGGACAAGGAGGATTATTGACTAATCCTAACATCATCCCCCATTCATGAAACTAGTTATGTCTCATCAAGCTCATCCCTCCCTAGTGATGAAGAATTATTTGATTCCATAACTTCTTTCCTTGAAACTTGTGTTAAACCTCGATATTCTCCTAGCTAAGAAACCCATATTGTTTCAAGTTGGCTAACCCCCGTCCTTGTAATACCCCCATTTTGACCCTTAAAATGCTTTGGCTTTATATGTAAATATTGTGTATATACGATGTACGATTCCTAGCTTGGAGATCAAGGTCAATGCCCGGCTAGTGAATGCTCGAGTATTAAAGGCAAATATTTTATATTATGTTATCCATGTTCTAGTAATCCATGGACAATTGTAAAAGCATGCAAATACTTCTAATGCAAATAAAATACGAAGAGTTGGCTATGGAAGAAACTAAAATGAGGGGTCCATGTGTATCCTCTAGGAAGAGGTGAGGGGGTTGTGGGATTGAAACTTGTGTTTCCAAATGTCATCTTGAGAACGCATCTTGACTTTCCTTGCTGAAATTTATTCATGTTGTAAGATGGTAGTTGAGAAATCAACTTATGCATTAATGAAGAATGGTCAAAACTCACAAATTCATATGGTTTCATATGAGCATGGTTTACTTGACCCATACGTCATTCTTCTTCATGGGAATTCGTTTTCCATCACCCCCAGTCCATTGTGGAACAACCAAACATCAGTTTTCAGCTTGTTATGCATTCCTAACAATGAAATTTGCAGAAATCACAACTTGGAAAGAACCCACGTTTTGAAGTGCCAAAAACGCTTAGAAATTCACATGAGGAGTGAAATCCAATGGAGAATCCATAGGTACAAACCCTAGGGAAAATTTTAGAGCAGCAAAAATCTAAAAATCCATTAGAAGACCCAAATTTACAAGTATGGAAGTTAAATTTTGTGATTCACAGTCACGTGGCCAAATTGGGAAAAATACAATAGTAGATTGCAGTGGGAGAGAGTTCAGAGGTTGGAATTGCTTGATAAACCCAATGAAGGAAAGAATTTATGAAGGTTTGGAAGCTTGGAACTTTCCATTCCCACCCTGAAGAGCACTGGAGGGAAGGGGCACTTGAGGGGCTGTGTAGCAAAGAAGGGGACCTTCCTTGTGTTGGGTGTGGTAGGTATAGTGTGTGTTAAGGCTATCTGAAGCCAAATTGAGATGCTTGTAGCTCTTTGGTTGAGCTCAATGGCTTAGATATATCCTTCCCTAGCTCCCAGCTTGCTTGACAATCCCATTTGTGTGCTAGCTTAACATGAGTATTTGTCCTTATGGATGTGAGTGAGCCTGAGTAGTTCCTCCTTAGTGGATACATCACCCAGCTCAGGGGTGGTATCTTAGCTAAAATAATATAGGTTGGATAGATACCTACGGTTGGGTGGAACATTGCACTTCCATAGCCATTTTCTTGGACAACTTCAATTAAAAGATAAGTGCTTACTATGTTTTTAATTATGCCCAATTTCTGTGTTATGAATGTTTATTTATTCATGTCAATTTGAATGAAATGGCCAATTTGAATTATTCAGTAGGAGGCCTATGCATAGCATGAGAATGAGATTAATTTTGTGTGTGATTGTTTTATTATTATGCTTGTGATAGAAATGTTGGTGTGTGCATGTTATGCAGGTGTTGATATAGTTAATTCCGCTGTGTATTTAAATTATGCATTACACGTATTTAAATAGTTGTGAATTTTGTAGTATGGCCAAGGGATGCAAATTAGAATCATGTATAGATGCTCATGTTCCCTCTGTGGGTTAGATTGATGGGAGGGGACATGAAAATCCTCCAACCACTTCATTTGTTTAGTTTAGTGAGGGAGGCCAGAGCAAGCAACCAAGCTAGTAATGGAACATATAACAATTCATTCTGTTGTCGAATTCTAGAGTCAGTTCCCTATCAATTATATAGTGATAACCTCACCTAAATTCATATTCGAATCCATACCCAAATCACGATAGAGACAGGGACCCTGTAGAGCCTACCATTTCAAGCCACAAATCAAAGCAACGTGATATGACATGTGATAAGAATTGTAAAAGAAATGGATGATAGTATTAACAGTCCATGTTTCTTCATTTTCACACCATAGCATCTCCAGTTACATGGGTATATTGTGGGATATTTACATCAATGAACGAATCTATTTAAGATAAAAATCAACCTAAATCCCAACCTAGGGTCTCAGGATTTCCAAAATCATATAGGGGTTAGGATCATAAACAAACTTGGGAATGAAGAACTTGGAAGTCCAAGGATAAGAACCTAATGGTTGACAATCTATGGTCATCGCTATTTGCATAACTCCAAAACCCCATTCACCTTCCGTTGGAAATTCTCTCCACTACCAAGAACTGATGCTCATTTTTCCTTCTTTCCTCAACAGTTCCTCAATTTGTACCGCGAAAACCCTAGGGTTAGGGTAAATGCAAGTCCCATTTTAAGGAGGCCGTCGGTAATAAAATTGTGAAGAGGGGTTTGCAATGGTTGTTTTTGGGATGTCCATGACAATATTTGTAGAAAAAATGGTAGATTGAAGAACTCAAACTTTATTTCAACCCAAACCTGATATGAATTGGAGTAGAGAATTTCTAATAATATTCAAGAATGTTTATCTACAAGAAATTACACAAAACCCCTCCAATATCCATACATCATAATAATGAACTAGACACAAATTACCATCATACCCTAACACATTAGTGCACAAAGATTGAACGCATGACTACTTTGTTGCCATGTTTCATTTTGCACAAGATTTTAACCATTACAAGATGAAGACTAATTTTTTTAATACCAATAAAAAATTAATAAAACCCTAGTTAAAAATATTTTGCGAGCTTCTCCTCATCCTACTTGACAAGATTGGAAAAGGATGATGGTTTTGATGGGTTTTTCTTCACTAGCCATGACTAGCTAGTGACTCCACACTTAAAGAAAACCCCTCTTTCTAGTGAAAATAAAAAAGAAAACCCCTATTCCAAGTGAAAATCAAAAGAAAAACTAAAATCCTTAACTACTTGACAGTTACAACTTGGACATGCCTTTTCCCACTAGAGGGTTTCATGGACAAACAATGAAAGAATGGGTTGTATGGCAATTTCTTTTTTGGTTTCTTACTTTTATATTTTGTATAGTTAATTTTAAAATTTTGTATATTATATAGAAATAACTTTAATGTTATATAGCTATCAAATATTATGATCTTTATCTATGATAGTTATAAATATATGTTAGAAAAATATAAAAATAAACAAGCAAACAACAATAACAATGGCCTCTCTGAATCATAAAATTTGTTTTACGATTTTTTAAATTTTAACATTCCAAATGGATTAAGGGGTAGGGATCTCTAAATTCATATGTAACACTAAAATTTGGAAAATCGTAGTATAAGTCCCTTAGTAATCTATGTCAAACATGCTCATGGGTCACCGAGTTATATCATCTCTAGAGGGCATATTAATGTTTGGACTAATTCATATTAATATAGTTGTAGTTAATGTTATCTAGTTTTAATTTTTATCCCTAGACAAAATAAGTCAAATTTTGTCATTTTTAGTTGTGTGACTTATTATTTATTTGTATTTTTTATCCGATGACTAAATTAGTCATTTTTATTTGTGTTTCTCAAATTTAGTCACATTTAGCTTAAAAATACTCTCGTGACTAACTTTTTTATCCACGTAGTCATTTATTTGTCAGTTTCTACTAGTGATGAATTTGTTGCCATCACTGTAAAGGTAAAATTTTGTCTCATTACTTTCATCAAGGTCAGCTACCCCACATATTCACACTATCTTAAGTAATTTCAAGCTAGTGGCCAACTAAAAGACCTCAAATTTGACACTATGGTGGAGAAGATTGCAGTGCAAGAGAAAACCTTTGGAAAGAAGTCAGTTTAGCCCACTAGAGAGACCGTGTTCCTTGCTTAGAAATGGAAGAATCAACCACATGTTTCTTCTAGAGGATATGGAAACAAAAGAGGATGCGGCAGAAAAAACTTTAGAGGCGGGGGGTAGACACAACCATGATGAGAGACCTGATATTCAATGTATTCGTTGTGGCAAGAAAGGATGTGAAGAAAACACATGAATAATTCCATGGGATAAGATCATAGAGAAGAAAGAGAAGACATAGTAGAATTAAGGTAGAGGGAAAGCTAATGAGTATGGTAAAGTTCATGAATATTCTCATTTCATTATTGCACATTGTAATGTTGGCATAAATGAAGTTTTGTTTAATAATTCATTTGCATCTTGGAGAGATACTCTGTTGCTTAACACTCCAACAACCTCCCACATGAAATTTAGAAAAGACATCAATGAAGAATTGAATGACGATGTAGACAATGCATTATATTTTGCAAATAAATCCAACCATAAACCGAAGGGAATTGACACCAGTAGGCTCAAATTGACTAGATTCCCTGACTTTCTATTGCATAATGTTCTCTATCTTCAAAATTTCAACGAAGAAACTTGATGTCTCTTGTGCACATTTGACAACAAGGCCATTCCATCCACATATTCGATGGAGAAGTTAAGATAGGGGGATCCTTTGACAATCAAGTCATCATGAATGGATGTGAAGATAAGATACCATTGAAGATGAAAGGTACATCTGCAAGAGCACGGAATTTTGCAAACCTCTCTTTGCAATATGTTGAAGGTACATTGTCTTCCAGGATTTTGTGGCAAGCTAGATATGGGATAATGATTATGATAGTCTTTTTTTTGGATAAGAATTGTGGTTGTAGTTTTCCTACCATTCCAAAGAAGTTGAAACAATGCGCTTCTTGTATTCTTGGAAAACATAGTAAGCAACCTTTCCATGATTCACATTCCAAAGCATGTAGCCTAATTAGAGTTAATACACTCAGACTTGTGTGGCCCCATGCTTGTTTCTTCTACAAATGATAATAAATATCTCAATAATTTTATTGATGATTGCACCAAGATGTGTTGGGTTTATTTATTGAAGCATAAATCTGAAGCATTTGAATCACTTTAAAAAATTCAGTTGTGGATTGAGAATGAAGCACAATCTCATATTGGCACTCTTTGTAGTGATAATGAAAAATAATACACTTTTAATGAATTTGAAAAGTAACTTTTCCAACATGGGATTTATATGCATCAAACCATTGTATCATATAATTCTTAGTAGAATGGTGTAGCAAAAGAATGAATATGACACTCTTGAATATGGTACGCTCCATGTTATTTTTGAAAAATGTGAAATTGGTGTTTTGGGGTGATGCAATCCTATGTGAAATATATTTGAGAAACACAATTCCATTTCATTCTCTTACCAACAAGACTCGATATAGAATGTGGTATGGCCTCATTCTTTTGGTGAGGCATCTTAGGGTCTTTAGCTCCAACTATTATGCCTTAATTCCACAAGAACAAAGAAATAAGCTTAGTGCAAGGACTCAAAAGTGAATCTTCTTAGGGTACCCAAATAACACCAAGGCATATCATTTTTATGATGAGGTAAATAAAAAGTTTATACTTTCTATAGATGTCATTTTTCTTGAAATCAATAGAAATGAAATTATTATTGAGAGGTAACTTGATCATTTGGATAAATTTACCCATAATAAAGACATTTTATGAATTTGAAAATGGGATTCCGCATCTTGAATGGGGGATCCCTATATTGGATCAATCTTTCGAATCTCTGTTCACAGCATCATATCCTCCTCATGAATAATTTTTCTGCACTTCAGTAGAACATGCCAGTTCAATTGGATGATGTGATTGAGAGGATTGGAATATTGAGTCTTGAAGAGAATGAAACACCACCAACTAAGAAACCTGGATCCTCACACAAAGTTCCAAAGTGGGTCATGAAGACACTTGAAAGTGTTCATCCTTATGAAGTTGAAAAGACGGGAACTGAAAGTTCGACAAGACAAGAAGATGGAGGATATGCAAATAATTCAAATCTAGGGGATGTAGATGATATGAATGTTTCATATGATTGTGAATTGAATTTATTTCCTAACCTTAAACCAAATTCCTTTGAATAAGCTACTTCTCATGATGAGTGGAAAGAATCCATGTAGAATGAATACAATGCTCTCATAAAAATGGGACATGGAAGTTGGCAAACATCCATTTGGATCCAAACTAATTGGTTGTAAGTGGGTGTACAACAATAAGTAGAAATCTTATGGCTCACTTGAAAAGCATAAGGTGAGGATTGTGGAAAAAGGCTTTTCACATAAATAAGGAATTTCCTATGAGGAGAATTTCTCCCCCATAGAAAAATGGGCTACCATTTGTACTATACTAGATTTGGTTGCACATAATGGGTGTAAATTTCATCAAATTCATGTGAAGACTTCTTTATTGAATGGATAATTGAAAGAGGATGTCTTCATTTCTCACCCGGAAGGTTTTGTTGTGACTAAACAAGAATATAAGGTATGCAAACTCTTCAAATCTTCTTATGGCCTGAAACAAGCAGCTCATGTATGGTATGAAAAGATAACTTAGCATCTTTTGAACTTGAATTTCAAACACTTTAATCTTGATGATGCAAGACTATTTGTCAAGAAAATTTGAAGATATGTTGTATATCTTGTAGTGTATGTAGATGATTTATTGATTACATGGATGAACAAAAGCTACATTGCATACATAAATAAAGAATTAAAGAAAGGATGCAACAAAGTACAAATAGTTTATGGGGAGTCTTATCTACCTTTCCACCAATAGACTATATATTTATTTTATTGTTGCAATAATTTCCATGTTCATTGAAAAACCTCGTGAAGGACATTGGTTTGCTACAAAAGGAGTTCTAAGATACTTAAAGGGGAATCAAGAATTTGGACTAAAATATTCTGTGGATGACTTCAAATTGAATAGATAATCTTATTTAGACTTTGTTGGTGACAAAGAGAATGGAGTGTCTACTTCAGGATCCCTCATGAGTCTTGGATTAACATTTATCTCTTGAGTATCACACAAATAGTTTGCTCCTACAGATTCCACGACATAGGAAAAATACATGGATGAAAAATAAGCAACAAAGGAGATTTTCAGCTCATGAAGATACTTGAAGATTTGTATGAGAAGCATGGAATTATGATCCTCTATTAGTTGAAAATTATTCTGCAATTAAGTTGGCAAACAATCCCATATTCGATTATCAAACTAAGAACATCAACACAAAGTACCATTTTCTCAAATATATTGTACATACCAAGACCATTCAGTTCAATGAGACATTGTTCCACAAGTGAGAAAATTGCAGACATATTCACCAAAGCACGTGGAAGAGAAAGTATTGAAAATTTTAGAAAGACGCTTGGGCTCAGGAATACCCCTTCAGATTAAGGGGGGAATGTTGGAAACCTAATCCATAGGGACTATGGTTCTATTTGTAAAATATTGTAAATATTTGAGTTTTAGAATAATTTGAAGAGTCACGTACATTTGGAATATGAAAGGGAAAATGTCACTTCTCCTATTGTATTAATAACACCTTCATGATCTATGAAATTCATTCTAGATTTGATTTTCCCAGGCCTATCAACAAACAACTCCATTGACCGATACTAGAAACTCTAGAGTGGATCAAATGAAGCTCTATAGGGGGTCGAATGCATCTTTCAGTGATCAGTAGGTGGAATTTTCTGGTGGTACTTAGTGTACTAGTCCAATGGTGTTTTAGATTATGTAGATGTGTCATTTATAGTTCCATTTTACATGCCTACAGCTGGATTCTTTGATACATATGGACTCAAATGAGGAACTTGTAATATTGTGTAAATTATATGTATTGTTGTGCATTTGTGAATGGAAATTAATTTTTTATTATCTAAAGATGATATAAAATATTTACTCTAATCCTTTTCCATGTTGTGGAAAGTTCCATTTTCCATGGGAGAAATTCTCCTAAAAGTGATGATTTCTAGGGAATAAAAAATGGGAGCATTTTACTACAAAGTCTAAGGGTCCAATCCCAAACAAATTTACCATATTTATAGTACCAAAATAAATGCTTGAAGATTTAATGCTGCCACATCATGGACATTTGTGTTGGGAACCCCAAGTTATTAAGGTGTTAGCCAATATGTAGCTCATCATAGATTAATGACCATGTAAACAAATATTCTATGAGTTTTAGGTAAAATTTATAGATAGATTTTACTCTCTGTAATGTATGTATTTTCCTTGGATTTAAATATCCATATTATGTTCTTTTTTGTAACTAATATAGGAATACATGACAACCATTGGTACCCAGGTGTAGTGAAAGAAACAAAGGAGTGTTATGTAGTTGTGCACTAGAGAGTTGCATAAGATTAAAGAATGATGAGATTGCACAATACATCGATGAGAAAAATATTGTTGCATAAGTGAAATTTTTATTAAAGGAGTATAGTGATGTAGCATGCGATGAAGTCCCACCAAGAATAAAATGTGTGCATCAAATATAATTTATTCTAGGTGCAACATTGTTGAATTACTCATGAATAGAATAAGTCCAACTACAAGTGTAGAGCTGAATCTACACATAGGTGAATTGTTGTTGAATGTCTTTATCAAAGAGAGAATGAGCCCATGTATAGCTCTAACAAATATGATCAATAGATGATGTGTACATATTATAGAGCACATAATAAGATCATAATTAGGTAGAAGTTTTTCTTGCAAAGAGTGGATGATATGATGGATACTTTAAGTGTTTCAAACACTTCACAAATCCTATATTTCAAGAGTGGATATCACTAAATCAATATCGTAGAGGGAAATGAGCGGTAGATCATCCAATACCAAATCCGATTTGTATGAGTGGTTTCTTATGCCTTTTGTAGTAATCAACGCACCAAGTACATTCATGTGATTGATGATATAAGTATTACAACTGTATATTGGTAAGTTTGTTGTTGTGTATTTGGATGACATTAGAGTTTTAGTGATAGTATATAGGATAATGCATAAGATTTGAGGCTGGTGTTTGAATTTTTAAGAAAGGAAGAGTGGCACATAAATTCAAATAAGTTAATTTTATTAAGGAGCAGTTGGAGTGCCTTGATTTTGTGGTGCCCAACAACGGGTTATACATGGATTTAGAGAAGGTGAAGGTAATTTGGAATGATCCATACCTTGAATTGTCACATTGATCAAGTGTTTTCATGTACTTGGAAATTTTATAGGATGTTCAATATAAGATTTAGTGGGATATGCACATTGATGATAGTGTACATAAATGTGAGGATTATAGTGGAATGTGCAAGATCAAAAGAGTTTTGAGATGTTGAAAACAAAGCTTACAAAACCACATATGTCAACATTACCTGATTTTAACAATGTATTTTAGGTCAATTATGATACATGTGGGATAGATTTGGGAGCATTGTTAAGTCAAGAAGGAATACCAGTAGAATTTTTTGTGAGGAATTTAATGAGGCATGGAAAATTTAGGTGAATATGACTTGGGATTTATGTGATTATACAATAATTTAAGCATTGGAGCTATTACTTGCTACTAGAGGATTTTATTTTGTATGCAACTAATCAAACTTTGAAGTTCATAAACAACTAAGAAAAACTAAGCCAAATACATGTAATATAGGTTGAATTCTCATAGAGTTATACCTTTTAAATAAACCACTAGTTAATAAAGTAGAATAAGGTGACAAACATATTAAGCAAGAAGATCTTGAAGTTGATGATGATGAAGACAATTGGTTTCAAGGAGATAAAGAACTTGTATGAGTGTGATAGAAATTCTCTATAAATTATATATATGTGTTAGAATCTAGTGTCGAAAGATATATGTGTGAAGTTGGCATATTTCATCTAATATGGTCACTAGCTTAAAGAATGACAATTATGTATACTAGAGAGTTCAATGTGCCCGGATTTGATATGATATATGCATAATGGCATATTAGAAGGATAGTTTGATTGAGATAAGATACAAACTATACTAAAAAATAACTATTACTTGCCCAATTTGAGGAAGGACATCAATAAATTTGTGGCACGATGTATAATATGTCAAATGGTGAAAGGAGTGAGTCAAAGCACATGATTATACACAATGCTTTAGTGTAAAAAATGAATTGCGAACTTGTATCCATGTAATATGTACTTGGACTATGTATAATATTGTAAGCATTTGGTGAAGTGTTTGTTGTGGTTGACAAGTTTTTGAAAGTGACACATTTCTCACCATGTAATAAGACAACAAATGGAATTTACTATGGAATTTTTTTTCAAGTAAATTACATTAATGCATGGTTTTATTAGGACAATCACATTTATTGAAAACCTCGTTCACTTTGGAGGTTGTTGTGGAAGAATTAATTTTAATATAGTTCAATATATGATCATTAGATAGACATAGATGGATAACTAATTTTAGGAAATATTTTGAGGCGATTAACAATAGACAAGCCAAAATAGTGGGATAAATATTTTCCTTATACAGAGTTTGTATATAATTGTTTTGGAAATATTTCAGCATGATTTTCACTATTTAATGTAGTGTACATGAATAATATAAGAGGAGCAGAAACGTTGGTGGATTTTCCAATCTATATGAAAAAACTGACGATGTGATAGCATTTGTAGAGTAAGGAATGTGTCTGTGCAAGTCATATTGAAAGAGAAAACAAAAAGTATAAAGAGCAGCTAGATGTACATAGGATATTTAAGTCAATTAAAATTTATGACCTATAACACAATTTTCCTCTGCAAATTTAGAGTTTAGATTAGCACTTCAATGAGGTGTAATGCAATGTTTGGCACATCATCTAAGTCTACTTAAAGTATTTATTTCATGGAGATTATTGTTGGGACAACCTACTCAAAGGATTACATTAATTGGGGTTGAACCCTATATGGATGGGTCCATACAATTAATTTAGATCTGGCTTATCCATTCGTAACCTCATTGGGTTGGCCTTGGTTGGTGGATATGGTAACAACTATTTATACATCCTCTTAATTCACCTTTTCAAAGAGTTACATATGTTGATATGATATGTTTATTGCACCTTAGTTACAAGTGTCCATGGATTTTACTGACTTTCGATGAATAACTTAAAGCTTCTAGGGTGTTCAATTAATAGATTTCACTCTAAAATGTCTATTTATAAATTTTTATCCATGTTTTTCATGGATATATATGGGTGTTGATATATATATATATATATATTAATGTTTGTTTCTCTATTATTTTTAAGGTTGAAAATAGATTTAAGGGGCACTTAAACCAAGAGGAAAGTGCTTGAGAAGATGCTGGGTCATTACCAACACATCCTAGGTCTTGTACAAAAGTGAAAAAAGTTAATTTTGGATGGGAAGCATAAGTTTCTATTCAAAGAGGTTTGTAACATCACCATTAAAAAAAAATGTTATGGTGGGGGGGATTGGAAATCATAATCATAAGAATAAGAAGAAGGAGCATCAAAGTGTTGTTATGACATTTGAATTAGACTATATTTATATCCAACACTTACACCATGTTACCATGCTAAAGGAAATGCTTATACCTAGTTTTGGACACTTGGATAAGATGTTTCTTGGAACCATAATAGCATAATTGAATATTATTGTTTTCATTGTCTATAGGTTTAAATAGAGTAGCCACAAATTTTGTTTAAGCATGTTGCAAAAGATCACTAGGTTAAGGGTTATATGGCCAAATTTTGGTGCAATATTAGACCCCATAAGGGCACATTACATGAGGGTCATAATTAGTGTGGATACCATGAGGATTGTGCAAACTATAATAAATATGTCGCCATCATAAATACATCATATTGAGTGGAGGAGTGAATCCTATTTTGAAGAGTTTGCCAATATTAGTAAGGCATATATATTTTCCTTTTAGTTAGTGGTGAGATTGTTTCTAATTTTAGCACTCTAAAATTAATCCAAGTTGGGTATATTGAGAAAAAATGGTGGGTTAACTTATTATCCATGCAAAACTCAATAGGTGGGGTGCACTTCTCATTACTAAGATAATATTATGAGATTCCAAAGTAGGGAACATGTTTCCATGGTGGGATAAAGTTAACATTCATGCATACAACAATTGAGAACATTAATTTTGTTTATTTTTAGTATCATGTGGTAGAGATGTGCACAAGGATAGAGCACAATAATTATTGATAATTTTCAATAATGTGTGTATCAATGTATTACAACTAGAATTTGATAACATTTGGAGGGTGAACTAATGGTGGAAGTTTAGGTCCTACCTTTTGGTAAAATTGAGGATGTGTTAGGGAGGATGAGTTGTACTCCTCTTCTAGATAGCATGCACATTGCATGTTATTTAATATCTAATGGTATTAGGGTGCAAATTGAAGGAGGTTGATTATCTATTTAATGAGGATTAAAATATGTAAGGAGGATAGATCCCATGAGATTTGACTAATATTGCTTGTAATTCTATATGGTTTAAACACATAATACAATTTGAGCGCTTGGTCTTCATGTTGTCTCTCTTGCTTGTGCATTAAATCATTTAATTTATGCTTGTAACACTCTCATTTTATGTAATTGAGTTAGTCCATGAGGTATTATGGATGTTTTTCCTTGGTTTTATGAAGTTTTTGTTGATATGAGAAGTTATTCCAAACCCAATAGTTCATAGGGAAAATAAATTATTCATGTTGGTGGTGTTTCAACAAACAAGGTGGGATTATATTTAGGCATTGATCACAGGGTTTGAGTCACACATTTTTTTCTTGATTCTTATTTTTTGAATGACTCGTGAAATTATCCATTACTATATTGACATGATCTCTTGGTCTAAATCTGACTTCATGACACATGGTAGGCACTAGTCTTCCAAATCCCCCCATTGAATTGTTAGTCTAACATAGTAAAATTTACCTACTTGTAGACCTAAGTTACATTAAGTTCATTAATCCATAGGTCATATGTAGTGTTAGACACACCCCCTAATTTGAGAAAGAGGCAATCCAAAGAGAAAGAATCTGAAGTGGTGACAGATCCTTAGAATTTCATCCAAGGTTCTTTCTAAGTGTCAATATATTTTGGTGTTATTACCAGGGACTACACCAAGTCCTTAAAATAAGTGAATCATGTTAGAAAAATAAAAACCCATTCCCATACTTAGGATATAAAATTCAATTATTTTGGTTAATTTCCTAGGTCCTACACTAGCTAGTTGGCATCCACTTGCTTCCTTGTGGTTAAAATTTCCAAAAATGCCTCCAGTAGCACTTTGGAAATTTTATGGATAATATTCTTACAACCCATCAAACTACCCAATTTAGCAAGTGTGCATTCCTGCCTTATCCAAATTTTCCTGCCTTTTTAGCAGTTTTAAGGCAAAAGGTAAAGCTAGTTTTTAGGCAAATTGCCTTGTTTTTGTCACAACTCACCCTCCTTATTTTGCTCTCCTAAAAGACTGATTTAGTCCACTTTCCTTCACTTATCAGCTATAACAACTCATTCATCCAATTTGTGAGCTTCTTGACAGATTAGGAAAGTGTTTTATGCACGTATGGGGGATTTTGACTAGTTTAGTAAGCCTACTTTTGTGCTAATTCGAATGGCATATTTATGCATTTGAATCCTTGATGTAATTATATGTTTGTACAACCTATTTTTATATAATTTTGGATGGTTTAAACTAATACAACAACAATCTGTGTTATACAACATATTCATTCTCTTTTTTTAGTCCATCTTGCATATTTTTAAAGCAATTTTGTGAGTTCAATTGATCTAAGCTTGGGCTTAACTTCCATAAATAAATTACAACAACTTTGATGATATATTTTTCCACATCTGGTTGCTTCACTAAGGAAATTCTTTTTTACTTTAAGTTTAAATCTCTACTTCCTGTCTAGGGGGTGAGAGTAAGCGATTGTGTTTAACATGAAGATGATCTCACCTAACAACTCCATGCTTAAAAGGTAAATTCAATTTGCATGCAATGATATGTTCGTATTGATAATTTATTCTCAAATGGAATGGTCAATACATTATAATAGGTCCAAGTTGTGTGAGTTTGCTCATATTAAGAGAAAGGGAGATAAAATTCTTTGGAATTTCATGTTAGATTCATTAAGGCATATCTAGGGGTTCATCTATAATTTAGACTAGCATATGTCATATATGTATTGATCTATATTAATTCTCTTTCTCTTTATCCATAGTTTGTTTGTTTCTTGATAAAAGTACAACCTGAAGATTTAAAAACAAATTACATACTTATTGACAACTAACAAAACATTATCATGACATGTGTAGAAGAAGAGGTTAATCAAGATATTGATGATTTATCACTTGATGAGAAATTAAAGGATCTTGAGTAGTAGCATTAAGAAATTTTCCTATTCAAATATTCTAGTGTTTTTGTGTCAAAGTACACTATTCACAATAGCCCATGCCGGCTCCCTCCTTTCTAGCATCTCGCACCAAATATTTCCACCCAATCTACCACCCCGTCTTTCAGAATATGATACTTGACAACATACCCAACCATGAAAGAGTGATATGATCTCCCTACCATCCAACAAGCCTCCATACACCATGAAACTTCACCACCCTAATCCCTCATGATTTTCCACAAATTGAGTTGAATGCAAACCCATAATAAGGACACAACCATGTTCTTACTCATTGAGATAACACCGCCAAATCTTGAATTCCTTCGAAATAAAGTCTATAGATCGATATTCATCAATTTTCATGTGCCCATGCCATGTGGCTCATATGATCTACCACTTGTTCATAAATCCTCCTTTCATCACCCACATCCAGGGTATAAATTTATAATCTTAATTATATAAAGATTCCAACATTTTTTTGGGTCAAATTGAAAGTTGGAAATTGAATTTATGAAAGTGAAGAGTTTAAGACAACCCTTTTTAGTTGTTTTAATGAGTTTAGTAGGTATTGGGTGGATTAACAGAAGGATATTTCCTTAATCATGTAATTTTTTTGAGATCTTATCTTAGTTAATCATGCAATCAAAGATGCCACACCATTTTAAAGGACCTCCCATTTAGACTCACACCCTTTTATCTCATAATATGATATGCTCAGAATTAAAAGATTGAGTTGGCATACATTAGTTGATCAAAACAATGAAGGCCCCATCTAGTTAAGAGAAGGAGGGATTTGATCCTTCTTTCCACTAGTGCTTTTGTTCTCTTAAATCCACTTGGATGGAAGAAGGATACATGCACAAAGAAATAAACTTAAGACCCCCTCAAGGGAATTTAGTTGAGATTACATATGTAGAGTAGTATTCCAACCCATGTTAAACTAATAAAATTTTAAAAGCATTGAATTATCAAATAAGAGGCCAAATTCAACAAGAGACCTGCTCAATTGATACAAAGAAGATAAATTTTACAAGATTCCCTCATGGGGGATTCCCAAGACTAACTCTTAATATTATACAAACCAAAAATGCAAAATAAAAGTAAAGACCAAGCGATCCATTTGGTGAGACCATGATAGGTTTTTTTGTGGATGGAATGGATCCCTGTCTTCTTTTTGGTTTGTTTTTATGTCATGTATTTTATAGGATTTATGCATGGGCCCTTTTAGGGGTAGCAACCTAAAAAGGGAAAATTATGTAAACTAAACAGTGATATCGATTCACTCCCCCTGCTAAAATTGGCATTAATGTAGTAGGTATGATGGTAGGGAAACCTAACTATCACCCTGTTAGTGCCAGAAATTGTTCTCAAACTACTAAAGAACAAGCCAACACAATATTAATAAATAAAATTAAGTAAAACAGGTTTTTTAGGGTTTTGGTTTTGCAGTTTGTACACAAGAGGGTAAAACTCATAAGGCTAAGACAAACACTAAATCATGCAACAATGAAATACTGAGATGTATCATTTATAAAACATAAACCAGAACAACACAAGCACATTACTGAATTTCATCCACAATTCACAAGCATTCCATGAGAAATAACCTTAAACAAGAAATGGATTTATAAACTGAGTGATCACACTAATCAGAAATGAAACCAGCAGATAGGATAAAAAGGGCTTGTAGTTTGCATATATAACATAATCAGTAATCCAAAATACATTAGAGTTTCTGAAACTTACCTCTGTATAGTAGCTAAAAGCCTCCACTTGTACAAAAATTTGAACCCTTCTTCATTGTACCATCTTACTTTTATCTTGGTTACATCAAAAACAATTACCTAACTGAATAACTACCTTTTAGGTCACACCATCGAATTGCTTAACAAAGTAAAGCTGTTCAAACTAAAATAATTTCTTTACAAAAATTAACTAACAAAAACTATCACTTTAAATCATTTTACAAATATTTAGCAGCCTCTGCCAAAAGGGCTATCCCTTCCAAAGCTTGAGTCTTCCTCTTGGTTCTCTATTGCTCGGCCTCTAGGTCTTTGAATCTTTTTAATAACTCCTGATTTTGTTGAGTTATTTCCTGAACAGTCTGCTTCAGCTCTGCACACAGACTTTGTGTCTGTCTCTTCCTCTTCAACTCTTCCCTGGAGACTACAATTAACTCTTGGTAATGACTATTAATCTCTTCTAAATCCTCTCTTAATCTTCTATTAGAAACTACTAACCCTTCATTTGTTTCATGCAGTAATTCCATCTGATACTTATACTGTTTGATGCTTCTTTGTAGGTTCTCATTTTCAGAATCAATACATTTTCCTTCTGAAGATGAAGGCATCCCTTCTGGCATCCAGGGAATATTCAATCTCTTAAATATCTTCTCATCCTCCTCCTGCTATTGCTATGTCATAGTCACAAGAACCCGTGGAGATTCATTACCTTCAAAACTGCATTTAGTTGATGGTTTTTCAATCCTTTCTTCATTTGCACATAAACCTATCATGACTGATTGCTGCTTTATTAAATCATCCTGATGATGGCTTAAATTTACTTTCTTTTGAACCTCCTTTAATAACTCTGAAATTTTAGTCTCAGTTGAGGATGAATTATCCTTCAAAGGAACATGTTTCTTACCTTTAATCTCTCTTACATTCAAGATTCCATTCTCTTATAACTCTTCTTGGGAAGAAGAGTTTTCTATTACTGTGATTTTCTCCTGAGCTAACTTAGGTTTTAACAGCTTTTTCATGTTCAATCTCAATTTATTCTTAGGTCTGGTCTTAGGTCTCCAGCCTACCCCTATCTCTCCTAGCATGCTCAAAGATTTTCCTTGATGCTTAATGGTTGCAAGCTAAACCACCTTTCTTTTGACTTCTTGTGAAACCAAACTTTCTTCAAACTACTCTTGTGAACTCTGTGCATTATTAACCCTAGCATTATCCATCAATGGACTTTCCTTTCTTTCTGAATGTATTCATGTATGATGTTCTTGTTCTAACAGGCCTTCATCTACTCCTTGGTTTACCTCTTCATTAAGGGTTTTTTCTACATGATTTAAATCCTGTGTTTGAACCTTTGATGGTTCATCTTCATCAGCTTTATTTTGCTTTTCATTTTCAGTCTTTCCAACCCTTTGTGTCATAGACCTTTCTTGTACACTATTTTCTTCTACTTCAACTATGACCTCTTTCTTCAATTTTTTGACTAAATTCTGTGATTTATTCACCTGTCTTTTCTTTGATTGGTCTTCCTTCTCACTTTAAAACCCAGACCAGAATAAAAAATAGTACCAGGTCTTTCCCTTCTTTTGGAGCATTGTACTTATGAATAACTTTATCAGACCATGATGAAATATGGACTGCAGAGTATGATCTTGATGCTACCTTACTCTGTTAGACATATTCTGTAAACTATTAAGGAAAAAGAAAGAGAGGTTCATCTTTGATTCATGATTTAAATGCTACAGAAACCTGAAATGATATTTGAACACAAAGGCATATCTTCCTTCACAAGTTACATAGCTTTGCAGGATCTTGATTGGTTCTCTCCACTCTGGTTTAAACTTCTGTATATGTACTCCTTTACCCCAGTCCGCAAAAACATTTGGAAGCAATTAATTCTCTAGATTAAAGGTAAAAGGTACCTTCTTGAACCAATACTCACCTTCATCAAGAATGCTTGTAGCCTCTGCTATTAGCTCTCTGGTCAACTCAATTTTTAGGGTATCAAATATGACTATGTCTTTGTCTAATCCCTGAGCAAATTTGTATGAAACTTATGTATGATGGCCATCAATTTTCTCAAAAAAATTCAACCATCCTGCTTCTGAAAATAAATTTGCACAGTCAGGGAAAGTTTGAACCCAAGACATATCTGAAGGCTCAGCCCTATTTGTTTTCCCACTTCTCTTCATTCTGGGTGATTGACCTTAATTGTGCTTTCTTTAGCAAAGAGTTTAAAATTATTTGAATGTTTGTTATTTTAACAGTCAATCATAACCTGAGAAAACTAAAGCCTTTATATGAATTTTCCTTCACAAATTGATAAGTATTTCGATTCTACTGACATAAAATATTTGGCATTGAGCAAAAAACCGAGTTCATAAACTTGCATTCTTAGTTAACATCAATAACTAATACTCTGTCAAAACGAACCCGAACTCATGGAGCATGTCAGTAATCCGTTTCATACCTGACTTAATAATGAATTTGGTTGCTAAAAATCAGTTTTCTTGTCTTCAGAGGTGTCCAATATCCTTTTTAAGTCTGTCTCTAACTGCCACGACCTCGCCAAACACTTACCATGCAAACCCTAAATAGCCAACCATATTCATTCTTCAACCACGAACTGCCAAGTCTCCATAAGGTTTCTGTGATCTTCATGCATTCAGTAAATGTGTAATTGATGGAAAATTATCCTCATCATGCACGATCATTGTTGTTTAACTGATCTATATCCTCTAACCTCCGGACAACTGCAACTTACCCAAATGATTTTTTGCATGATCTCACAACACTTGTCACAATGATTATTATGGCCCAAACATGTATCAAACTCCTTGACAGGTGTGAAAAACTCTTCTCATGCGCAAATTTTGGAAATCACAAGCAAAATCATGATTTTTTCAAAAGCATGACTTTCTTATAGCGCCCTTGTTCACGTTTTCTGTGCTTGCACTACAAGAATACCTGTTTAATAATTTTTTAACCAAAACTCAAAGCAATGTGTTAAATGTTGGTAAATAACTTTAGATAAAACCTTTTGATATTCCTTTAGATCCTTTTAGCAATATATACATCCTATAAGCCCCTAAAAACCATGAAATCCACTAAGTAAAGCTAAAATTAAAAAGAAAACCTATTAAATCAATTTTAAATATAAGCCTAAAATCAAAAATTTTAAAAGAAACCAAGGTCAAAACTTTAAAACAATAGAAAATCATACTTTAAAACAAGAAAATGGTTCAAAAATAGAAAACAAAAACAGGCTATAACATCTGGCTCCTGCTGCGGGATGAAGTCCTCCCTGTGAGGCTTCAAGAACCTGTAGATCAGTGCCTTCTGTACTATAACTAAAATTGTCTTTTCTTTTTTTCTTTTTTTTCTGCAAAATATCCATTCAGCTATGGAGTCTTTATTCAAACCTTCACACATTGGTATATACAATGAAAATCAAATCTTTTTTCCTCAAAAACTGTAAAAGTGTTTGAGGAATCGTCCATTCACTGGATTAGACAACTCCTCACCGTACAAGGTCTATAATACAAAAGTATTATTCTCTAGAATCTTTAACACTATGAAAGGACCAAACCATAAATGATCAAACTTACCATGTTTTCCTTTCTGCTCCTTTCTAGCATCCCATCTCAAAACCATATCTCCATTAAAAAAGGTGTTCTCTTTGATCTTTCTATCAAACCTTTCTTTGATCTTCCTTTTGTACAACTGGGCCTTTCTTCTACTGATTCATGCTCTTGCTGTAATTCGATCAGTGCATAAATTCTCCTTTGAATGTCACTGGGTTCCTCTTGACCATCTTGAAGAAATTGCATCACTGGAATACCAAGTTGAACAGGAAACGCTACATCAGTGCCATATACCAGTTGAAAAGGGGAAATTCCAATTTCCTTTTTAATTGTTATCATGTTAGCCTACAGTGCATATTTTAGCATTGAGTCTCATGACCTTTTATTCTAATTCAACAACTTCTTGATGCTCTGAATAATGCTCTTATTGGTTGACTTAGCTAACCCATTTCCCTGAGCGTAATAAGGTGTTGAGTGTTTCAAAACAATCCCATTCTCTTCACAAAATGTCACCATAGATTTGGACTTAAAAGATTTTGCATTATCAGTCAATAACTTCTTGGTTATCCAAATATGCTAAGAATATTTTCCTGAATAAAACCAATGATTACCTTGTCTGTTGCATTTCTTGTGGGGATAACTTCTACCCATTTAGTGAAGAAATCTGTAGCTGTCAAAATCCATTTATGCTTCCCTGAAGAAGAAGGATTTATCTCCCCTATGAAGTCCAAACCCCACTGCTGAAAAGGAGCATTCATTGCAATAGAATTCAATGGTAAAGACACTAACTTTTGCTTACCAGCAAACTTTTGACATGGGATACAAGATCTTACCTATTGGTATACATCAGAGAACAAGGAAGGCCAATAGTATCCACAACTCAAGACTTTATAAGCAGTTTCCTTCCAATACTTATGTCCCCCACAAGCACCTTCATGTGATTCGGAGATTACCTCTTCAATTTCTGGCTTGTCCAAACATCTAAGCAAAATTCCTCTTGGATATTTCCAAAATAGTTGTTTTTCTATCAAACAATATTTAGTATCTCTCAACTTCAAAGACCTAGCAGCCTTTTTATCTAAATGTTCAGGAGATTGTAAATACAAAAGGAAGTGTATAATGTCTGCATACCATGTGGATTCTGTATACTGTTCCATAATATTTCCCTTCTCTTGTTCATCTTGCAATTCTTCTTGTACAGGCTGTTCTGCCATCAGATGAAGACCTAAAGCTTGACAATTTGAATCAGCTAACAATTTAGCCAAACCCTGTCCCTTCACTAGTTTTGTAGGCTTAATATCCACGTCATATTCCATTATCTTAGCAATCCATTTTCCTCTTTTTCCTTCACTATCAGGTTGAGTTAATATATCCTTAACGGCAGTATTAGGAACGTAAGCAATGATTTTAGAATGTAAAACATAAATTCTGAAGAATTTTAATGCCTTTACCAATGAGTAAGCTTGTTTCTCCAAAGTGTTGTACTTCAATTCTAAGTCTTTGAGGGTCTTGCTGAAAAATGCAATTGGCTGCTCAAGTCCATCATTATTCTTCTGGAACAAAACAGCTGCTAAAGTATCCTCTGATGCAAAAGAAAAAGTCAAAAATTCCTTTGAAAAATCAGGACTCACTAGCACTGGTGCTTCTGTAAGAGCTAACTTAATCTTCTCAAATGAATTCCTAGCATCTACAGTCCACTTCACTTCCTGATCTTTTTTCAACATGGTTTTTATTTGTTTAATGGTTTCAGCAAAATTTGGTATGAACCAACGCAAAAATTTTATTTTTCCAATAAAAGATTGCACATCCTTCTTGCTTCTCGATAAACTGATCTTCAAAATAGATTTTACCCTTTCTGGATCTATCCTTATGCCATTAGCTGAAACCAAATGAACCAACAACTTACCTTCCTGTACAACAAAATGTGACTTTTTTGGATTGAGAGACAGTCCATATTTTCTGCATTTCAAGAAAGTTTGCTTTAGGTGCTTTAAGTGCTCTTCATCAGATTGTGAGAAGACTGTTATATCATCCAAATAAATCACCACAAACTTATCCTTCTCTCCAACAAAAGCTATGTCCATAGCTCTTTGAAAGGTAGCTCCAACATTCATTAATCCAAATGGCATTTTTTCGTACATGAAAGTACCCCAAGGGATAGTGAAGGATGTCTTTTCTCTGTCATTAGGGTGCATTGCAATTTGGTTATACCCTGAAAAACCATCCACCATTGAGATCCTTTGGGAACCCATGACCTTCTGCAATATTTGTTCAATATTTGGTAAAGGATAGTTATCTTTAAGTGAAGACCTATTCAGATTATGAAAGTCAACACACAATCTTATTTCACCATTCTTTTTTCTGACAGGTACTAGATTTTCTACCCATGAAGAATATCGAAGAGGAACAATGATCTTAGCATCCAACAATTTTTTTACCTCCTTTTTAATGATGGGGAATAAAGCAGGATTGATTCTCCTTAGTTTCTTTCTGAATGGTTTGACATTTGGTTTCAAAGGCACTTTATGCTATATAATACAAGTATCATAAGTCTTCAAATCCTTGTATGACGAAGCAAAGATATCAACATATTCTTTTAATAGCTTAATGTACCTGTTTCTTTGCTCTGCTGTAAGTTCCTTTGAGATATTCACTATCCTGGGGTGCTCCTTGGTGCCAATATTAGAATCCATTACATTTTCCTCTGAAGACTGCATAGTTGGTTTTAAGGGGGTATCATCCTTCAAAAAAATCCTCTCTAAAGGCACCAAACCCTTAGGAATAAAATTGCTTTTCAGCTCAATGATTTTGTGACTTGCAATTTCATTTTCTGCAACACCCTCAGTATATTCAGTTTCATCATCCTATTCTTGGTCAATAAAGGAATTAGAGAACTCAATAGTCAGCTCTAAAAATCTTTTAATCTCTAAATCATCCTAAAAAACTCTCCATTGCTTTATGTTATTAGGCACAGAAGGTCTGTACCTAACTTCAATAAGATATTTCAGCTGAGTTGTTTTAGGAATCCTGAAATGTGTAGCTGCTAGGGCAAGAGAATCAATAGTTTGGTTATGATCCCTAGGAATATAAGAAATATTGAATTCCACAAAGAAATTATCTATCATATCCCATACTTTGTTCTTGTACACTTTCAACAAATCTTGTTTTACTTGATAGTTATTCCTTACTTGTTGAACAACCAACTCGGAGTCGCCATAAATAGAGACTTGCTGAATACCTAAATCTTTTGCAGATCTCAAACCTAATAACAAAGCTTCATACTCTGCTGTATTATTAGTGGTAATAAATTCTAACTTATACATCAATCTTACCACTTCACCACCAGGAGATATCAGAACAACTCCTGCTCCAGCACCTTCTTTAGATGATGATCCATTAAAATACATTTTTCAAAGTTCATCTTTATGTTCCCTAGTACATTTAACTGATTTTTCTTTTTCAACCTGTAACATACCAACAACATCATTATCATCACTAAAGTGCAACATACAAGTCCCTAAATCCTTTTCAACAGCATATAATGGATGATTTGTAGGATTCATGCCATCAGTCACAATATAAGCAAATTGTAACTCTCTATACAACCTTCTATTCTCACCTCCAAAGATAGGTATGGTTGCATATGTTAAGTCCATTTGTAAAGTTCCCCCTACTTTCTTAGCCCAAGATCTAGAAAGGAGCATACCAAACTTAGTTGTAATATCCGCCACTACTACATCCATAATAACACTTTTCATTGGTAGCTGAGCTAAGATAACCACCATTTCCTTTATTACTCCTAAACATTTTACAGCTCTAGAATTGAAAGCATACAAATCATGATAAGGTTTTCTTTTGCTCAATCCCAAAGCTTCCATGACTACCTTTGGAATTAGATTGTGAGATGCTCCTGAATCCAAAAGACAATTATGTATCATCTGCTCATGGACGGTTAATGTGATGTAAAAAGGTGGGGATGCATTTGCATCATTTTCAGTTTTCTCTGCCAAAGCTGATCCAATAAAACTCTTGGGATTCTCCTCCTGTAAGTTTACTGTGTCAAAGGGTACTTGACTTAGCTGAACCTATCATTTTCAAAACTGAATTTTTATAAGAAGGATTTTTTATCAACTCAGTGAAAGGCATGGGGATTTTAATTTTGCACAATTCATTTTCGAGATGAAAATTCTGCATGTTCTTATTCACTTCTTCAACTTCAATAACCTTCTCTAGTTTATCCTGATTCTGTCTTTTTCCAAATGCTGGATTAGATTGTTGTTTAGGAGGAATAATTTCCTTCTTTTTAGGGTTTTAAACCACCTTTTTTGGTCGTGATATCAAATTTAGGGTTTTCTTTGGATCAGATTGATATATATCAGAAGTTACTTCAAGGTTTAAATCATCTTATGTCTGAAAAACATCTGCATCATAATATTCATAATTAAAAAAATCTTCCTCAGTCACAAAACCTTCAGTCAATTGTTCCCCAAAATAATTTATGTCTTGATCTGGATCCTCAAACTACTCATCTTCTTCTATTTCTCCTTCATCAGTGACATTGTTTTGAAGTGGGAGTGGCACCTTTTGATCTTCAACTTCTCTCCTTTCTCGCTATATGTCATTATTCATTCTCTCTCTGGGAATAAAACGAGGTGCAAACTGTCTTCTAAATTGATTTGGATTATTAGGGTTTCTGTCCCCCTCTTGAGCAGGCCTATTGGGATTTTTTTCTAATTCCAATTTGTTTAGTTTTGTTGTTAGGATTTTTACTAATTTTACCAGCTCATCAATTTTACCATTTGGAGATTGTGATGTTGAAACTACTGGAGCTGCCTCTTTCTTACCCTTTCTGTCATGAACTTGTTGAGCTGAGTTTCCCTTTAGTTTGTTAGAAGCAAGAATATTAGATTCTACTTCTAATGCTACTTCTTGCATATTAAGTAAAGTAACAGGTCTTCTTTCTCTCAAGAGTAAGGAAAACTCATGGTCAAAAGCATTAGCATAGGTGAGTTTCGCAGAAGTTTCAGAAGGTTTGATTTCTGCAGGGATTCTACCATACATTTTATTGAACCTCTTAGAGAAATCAACTATAGTTTCATCTTTCTTCCTTCTTAGGGCTCCAAACTCTGTAATGTAATATGTATGATCCTTAGTATCACCCCACTGTCTCATGAAAACATCCCGAAGCTCCTCTATGAAAGTAATGGAATTTGTTGGTAACTCTCTGAACCATTTTCTGACCTCTCCATCCAAACTCTGTACAAACATCCTCATCCACACATATTTTGACTCGATATTTTGATTATCTGCATAGCTGAGAAATGCATCCCAATGCTCCTCAACTGTTGTTTCACCTTGTCCATTAAACCTAGTGTTACAACTGATTTTACCACACATGGTGGATCACACAGTTATGACCTTCCCTATCCCTTTGCAGACTCTTTGGACCCCATGGACCATTTTTGTACCTTTGATGTTTCCAAGATCATCCCTAGAAACATGCATTATTTTCCATACGCAAATTTTAAACCTATTCTCATGTATATACGTGGATATGACCCTCAAACCGACGTACATCATGATGTGTGCAAAAGGTCAAATAGTTTTGGAGTTTTCCTTGATGTGGAGCTGAGTCACTTGTCTCTTTGCCTTCCATATGCCTTGAGATTGCTCGGATTTGACCTTCCATTACACCATTGAGGCACTATATAAGGAACCCTTTTGAATACATTGAAAGGAGAGGAATTGAAGAACAAGAAAACTATAGTCCATTGTTGCCGGAGCTTATACTTGAGTCTGCATCCCTTTGTCCCTTGGAGCACTTTGTGTTCTTCCCAAGTTTTCCTTTGCTTGTGAGCTTGCTATCGAGAGATGGAGGATTGAAGTGGTGGGGGCCCAGGTGGAGGACTCAGTTTCTCTGGTTCGCAGACCTGCCAACAGAGGTTGTCACTATTGTAATCTCTGATTTATATTAATAGAAATATCTTTTCCTGCCCAATAATGTGTATTTAAATGAATATTGAATCCATGGATGCTTTTAAATGCTTATATGTTATTTATTATATATGCTAGAGTAGGTCTAACACCATTTCATAGCATGCTTGTCTTGTTTGCTGATTGTTGAGAGAGCAAATTGCTAATACAAGCGAGATTGGAAAAGCTCAATGGGGATCTACACCAACCAGCTGGAATAAGGTATGTTTCGAGATACTTTAGTGTTAGATGTTTTGTTTCTCTTCCATATGGGAAGGGATTGATTTCTGTGGTTACTCTGTCTGTTGTGGTATACCCCAAGCCATAGAAAGTTTTCTCCGTAACACCTAGGTAAGTACTTTTGGTAATCTCCACCAGGAAGAGCATTTAAGGGATGAGGTAAAACTAAAGGTGCATACCTAGCTGCTACCATTCGATCCATCATATCTAATGGTTGCTGTTGGGCTGCCATTTTTAAACTGACTGGTTTAGATGAAGGAAAAGCTTGACTAGAACTTGACCGAAAAGGGGTCTTACTGACTTTAAACTGAAATAAAGGGATTTTTCCAGGAGATAAGGCTTTTTCTTTCTTAAAGGATTGAGGATCAGTAAAGATTTGGAAATTACTAACAAGGATTGTGGGTTTCAACCATGATGAATCTTGTTCTTCTTCCTTTGAAACTGAAAAGGGTGACAATAGGTCTATTTGGTCAGGGTTACATAAAGCTGGAGATGACTGAGACCTTTTGATTTTCCTAGCTATTTTTAGAATTTTCTCTGGATTTGAGGCACACAAGTGTAAAGGTGAACTAGGTCTACTTCTTGTCCGAACTCCCTTAGTAGCCACTGTGAACTCTTTGGTGAAAAGTAGTCTTAAAAATTTGATAGTTTTAGTCCACCTCTCAAAACCAATTGAATGATGAATAACCTGGGGAAAGTATGCTTCAGCTTTGTCCCCGACAACGGTGCCAAATATGTTAGTGCCATAAATTGTTCTTAGACTACTAAAGAACAAGCCAACACAATCTCAATAAATAAAATTAAGTAAAACATGTTTTTTAGGGTTTTGGTTTTGCAGTTTGCAAACAATAGGGCAAAACTCATAAGGCTAAGACAAACACTAAATCATGCAACAATGAAACACTGAGATGTCTCATATATGAAACATAAACCAGAACAACATAAGCACATTACTGAATTTCATCCATAGTTCACAAGCATTCCATGAGAAATAACCTTAAACAAGAAATGGATTTATAAACTGAGTGATCACACTAATCAGAAATGAAACCAGTAGATAGGATAAAAAGGGCTTATAGTTTGCATATATAACATAATCAGTAATCCAAAATACATTAGAGTTTCTGAAACTTAGCTCTTTATAGTAGCTAAAATCCTCCACTTGTATAAAAATTCGAACCCTTCTTCATTCTACCATCTTACTTTTATCTTGGTTACATAAAAAACAGTTACCTAACTGAATAAATACCTTTTAGGTCACACCATCGAATTAATTAACAAAGTAAATCTGTTCAAACTAAACTAATTTCTTTACAAAAATTAACTAACAACAACTATCACTTTAAATCATTTTACAAATCTTTAGCAGCCTCTGCCAAAAGGGCTATCCCTTCCAATGCTTGATTCTTCCTCCTGGTTCTCTGTTGCTCAGCCTCTAGGTCTTTGACTCTTTTTAATAACTCTTGATTTTGTTGAGTTATTTCCTGAACATTATGCTTCAGCTCTGCACACATACTTTATGTCTGTCTTTTCCTCTTCAACGCTTCCTTGGAGACTGCAATTAACTCTTGGTAATGACTATTAAACTCTTCTAAATTCTCTCTTAATCTTCTGTTAGCAACTACTAACCCTTCATTTGTTTCATGCAGGAATTCCATCTGATACTTATACTGTTTGATGCTTCTTTGTAGGTTCTCATTTTCAGAATCAATACATTTTCCTTCTGAAGTTGAAGACAGTCTTTCTGGCATCCAGGGAATCTTCAATCTCTTAAAGATCTTCTCATCCTCATCTTGTTGTTGCTCTGTCATATTCACAAGAACCCCTGGAGATTCATTACCTTCAAAATTGCATTTAGTTGATGGCTCTACAATCCTTTCTTCATCTGCACATGAACCTGTCATGACTGATTGTTGCTTTATTAAATCATCCTGATGATGGCTTAAATTTACTTTCTTTTGAACCTCCTTTAATAACTCTGAAATTTTAGTCTTAGTTGAGAGTGAATTATCCTTCAAAGGAATCTGTTTCTTACCTTTAATCTCTCTTACATTCAAGCTTTCATCCTCTTCTAACTCTTCTTGGGAAGAACAGTCTTCTATTACTGTGATTTTCTCCTGAGCTAACTTAGGGTTTAACTGCTTTTTCATGTTCAATCTTAATTTATTCTTAGGTCTAGTCTTAGGTCTCCAGCCTACCCCTATCTCTCCCAGCATGCTCAAAGCTTTTCCTTGATGCTTAATGGATGCAAGCTGAACCTCCTTTCTTTTGACTTCTTATTAAACCAAACTTTCTTCAGACTGCTCTTGTGAACTCTGTGCATTGTTAACCTTAGAATTATCCATCAGTGGACTTTCCTTTCTTTCTGAATGTATTCTTGTATGATGTTCTTGTTCTAACAGGCCTTCATCTACTCCCTGGTTTACCTCTTCATTAAGGGTTTTTTCTACATGATTTAAATCTTGTGTTTGAACCTTTGATGGTTCATCTTCATCAGCTTTATTCTGCTATTCATTTTCAGTCTTTCCAACCCTTTGTGTCATAGACCTTTCTTGTACACTATTTTCTTCTGCTTCGACTATGACCTCTTTCTTCAATTTTTTGACTAAATTCTGTGATTTATTCACCTGTCTTTTCTTTGATTGGTCCTCCTTCTCACTTTGAAACCTAGACCAGAATACAAAATAGTCCAAGGTCTTTCCCTTCTTTTGGAGCACTGTACTTATGATTAACTTTATCAGACCATGGTGAAATATGGACTGCTGAGTATGATCTTGATGCTCCCTTACTTTGCTAGAGATCTTCTGTAAACTCTTAAGGAAAAAGAAAGAGAGGCTCATCTTTGATTCATGATTTAAATGCTGTAGAAACCTGAAATGATATTTAAACAAAAAGACATATCTTCCTTCACAAGTTACATAGCTTTGCAGGATCTTGATTGGTTCTCTCCACTCTGGTTTAAACTTATGTATATGTACTCCTTTACCCCAGTCTACAAAAATATTTGGAAGCAAGTAATTGTCTGGATTAAAGGTAAAAGGTTTGAACCAATACTCACCTTCATCAGGAATGTCTGTAGCTTGTACTATTAGCTCTTTGGTCAGCTTAATTTTTAGGGTATCAAATATGACTATGTCTTTGTCTAATCCCTGAGCAAATTTGTATGAAACTTATGTATGATGGCCATCAATTTTCTCAAAAAAATTCAACCATCCTGCTTTTTAAAATAACCTTGCACAGTTAGGAAAAGTTTGAACCCAAGACATATCTGAAGGCTCAACCCTATTTGTTTTCCCACTTCTCTTCATTCTGGGTGATTGACCTTAATTGTGCTTTCTTTAGCAAAGAGTTTGAAATTATTTGAATGTTTGTTAGTTTAACAGTCAATCATAAGCTGAGAAAACTAAAGCCTTGATATGAATTTTCCTTCACAAACTGATAAGTATTTCGATTCTACTAACAGAAAATATTTGGCATTGAGCAAAAAACCAAGTTCATAAAATTGCATTCTCAGTTAACATCAATAACTAATCCTCTGTCAAAACGAACCTGAACTCATGGAGCATGTCAGTAATTCGTTTCATACCTAACTTAATAATGAATTTGGTTGCTAAAAATCAACTTTCCTATCTTCACAGGTGTCCAATATCCTTTTTAAGTCTGTCTCTAACTGCCACGACCGCGCCAAACACTTACCCTGCAAACCCTAAATAGCCAATCATATTCATTCTTTAACCACGAACTGCCAAGTCTCCATACGGTTTCTAAGATCTTCATGCATTCAGTAAATGTGTAATTGATAGTGAATTATCCTCATCATGCACGATCATTGTTGTTTAACTGATCTGTATCCTCTAACCTCCAGACAACTGCAACTTACCCAAATGATTTTTTTCCTGATCTCACAACACTTGTCACAATGATTATTATGGCCCAAACACGTATCAAACTCCTCGACAGGTTTGAAAAACTCTTCTCATGCGCAATTTTTGGAAATCACAAGCAAAATCATGATTTTTTCAAAAGCACAATTTTCTTGTAGCACCCTTGTTCACGTTTTCTGCGCTTGCGCTACAAGAATATATGTTTAATAATTTTTTAACCAAAACTCAAAGCAATGTGTTAAATGTTGGTAAATAACTTTAAATAAAACCTTATGACATTCCTATAGAACCTTTTAGCAATATATACATCCTATAAGCCCCTACAAACCATGAAATCCACTAAGTAAAGCTAAAATGTGGCTAAAATTAAAAATAAAACCTATTAAATCAATTATAAATATAAGCCTAAAATCAAATTTTTTAAAAGAAACCAAGGTCAAAACTTTAAAACAATAGAAAAATCATACTTTAAAACAAGCAAATGGTTCAAAAATAGAAAACAAAAACAGGCTATAACACACCCTATCACATCGTTACTCGCATTTATCCCTCAACTTGAATGTTGTGGTACTTGTAAAATTCTAAGAAATAAAAAGAAAATAGAACCACATCACACAACTTAAAGGAATGGGGATAAAAATCTTTGCTGGACGCATGACCCCATTTGAAAAGGGAGTTTAAATTGGTTCCTTTCTCAATGGGTTGGAAACTATTTAATAAACAAGAAATAAAAATACAAATGATATATGACAATGAAACTAATCTTAATTATAGTGTGCTAAAAATGAATGAAAATGCAAGTTTTTTTTTTTGAAATTGAATACTAAAGTAACACTGATGTGTGTGAGTAAGTTCTAAAATGAATTATGTACAAAGAAAAAAAACATATGGATTAGGGCGTTACTTGGTTGTCCTAAGTTTCTTTGATTGTTTCCATTCCAACTCCTTCAAATGGTTCATTTATGCTTATGAGACGTAGCTAGGGTAACTGGTTACTCTTTTAGCAGATCAACAAACCTTTTTTAGTACATATATGGAAAAATATTAAGAAAATGATGACATAAATATTAATTTATAAGTAAGAAAAAACCAACAAATCTAGTTGTTCTAGAAGGGTAAATTGATCAAAATGACCAATTTACCTATGTAGAACATCGATACTAAAACACACCCAAAAAAAAAAATTGGAAGAAAAAGGGTTGATAAATAATATCACTCCAACCAACAAGGAAAAGGGTCCTTATTGGTTGTTTTAATAGACTCCTAGACCTCCTAATCGAGAATTAAAGAAAGCATGCATTCCTCCTTCAAGAAACCCACACAAAAATAACATAAAAAGACAATCAAATGTTCTTAGTGAAGAAAAATAACCAATTCAAACCAAAGAAAATAATAAAAGAAACCTAGTTAACTAATCTCTCCATTAGGATAAGCCAACATAAACAACTATTAATACTATCCTTCAACCCTTTACAAGCTATGCTTCAATTCTAACATATAATGAGAATAAACAAGTACACAATACTAAGAACTTGAGCAATTTACAACAAAATTTAATTGGTTTTGATTCAACAAGTCCTAAGAAATACAAAGGCCCTCCTCTTATTTAAAAGAGAAGACGAGGCTAGGGTTAGGTCACAAGACACTTGTCACTTTTGGAAATATAACAAGTGGACCACCCCAAAAAAAATTCTCTTTTCGAAAAGGGGATTTTTTAAATATTTGATTCCCAAATTAAATTGCAATATTTTAATTTTTAAAAGTAAAACATTCAAGAAAAAGAAAATTTGACCAAAAATTCTTTTAGGAAATGACAAAATATATGTCACGTCATCATGTATACCTTGGGATTTGAGACTCTAAGTGGAATTGGTGTTTTTTGGTCACTCTTTATTATTGATGGGCCATGGTTGGGGAAATTTGGGTTTGCAATATAGGGTAGGGGGTATTGGCATTCATCACCAAAATAGATGAAACCTATGATGTTGGGGAAACATTCAAATATGAAATTATACCACCTTTTCTTCCTACAGGATTCCCTAACATTTGGGGAAGCATGGATTCGATCTAGGCTCAATTTTTGAAAAAATGGTCCTTAGCCTTGTAAAATTGAATAAATGTCCCATCATGCCTAACAACCATAATTATGAAGTTACATGTATTCATAGCAATATACTATCCACCAACATCAAAATTTATTTCATTTGTTTCAAATTAGGTTCATAATGAGCAATATTTGACCTCAGGAAGGTCTCAAGAAAATGTTGGTTTGAGGGATGATATGGGGAAATTTGAAAATGAAATTAAAAATTTGAATTGAAATTCGGAAACGGTACCTTACTTCATTCCTATTAGGATGTATTAGGTTGTTTATTATATTGGTATTTTTTTTTGTTTCATAAAATTTGGGTCCAAATACCTCCAATTATGCCTCTTTCCAACACTTGCTTTTAGGGAAAAAATATGTCATTGTCACTTCAGAAAGTTTGACTGAAATTATGGACTAAACTTCCGAGTTTAATTGCTATAGCTATGTTCTACTCTATCTCTCGATGGTCAATGGTCTAGGTTCTTTCCAAGTGAAATTCAACCTCCAAATGAGGAAGTTATAATATTAATTGACTTTATATCATTCAAAGCACAAAAATTAAAATTTTAATATAAAATTTAATATACGCCATATATAGATATAAATATAGATCATAATATTATTTTTTATTGAAACAAGGAATTTTTTTATATATTAAAAAAGACAATGAAGTCCCTTAGAATTACAGAGCATTTACATAAACAAAAATTGCATCTGGCATGAGAGTCCAAAACATGACTTTTCTCTATATGCCAACACTACACAATTTTTGTCTGCACTTAGTCCTACTATTCCTATGTTAATCGTTATACATTTTAATAAAATACTTAAACAAAAAAACACACTGAGCAGACATCAGATGAGCTTCCAAGGAACCTGGCTCTCTACTTCATTTCCAGCGGGAAAGTGTTGGAGCCTTCAATTTTCTCCTTCTCATTCAGTTTTTGCTGTAGAATGCTCAGAGCTGCTTCCAATTGGGAGACTCGTTTCTCCAGTTCCTCACTTTGAGTGTGTTGGTACTCCACAATAGCTCCTATAATAGCTAATTGATATTTAATTACACCCCTCTCCATTACTCGGTCCTATTTCTCAATATTCTACCATTGCTCCAGCTGCCTATCCCATTCTCGCATGTCATGTTCAAGGTTATGGAACTTTCTCTTTAACTTCCTTTGACTTCCCCTCATTCTATGAATCCCATGATCCACATAACAATCCTTATCTTTGCTCCAACCATCACTAGACATATCCTCTTTTTTGCAATTGATACTAGACCTCCATTATTGGAGGACATATATAACTAGAGCCAAGCCCACCTTAAAAAATGGGAATTCAAGCCAAATCCCACATGACCAAGCAAGCACTACGGACACTTTGCTTCTCAATAGTACACCCTGCACATTCTAACATTTGGAAGTGTCACACCATTAACTACTCTGAATAAGAACAATTGAACAACTTATCCACATAATTTCCTTATGAGTCAGTGGATCATGGGGAGATCAGGCATGCATGAGCCATAGACCAAACTTTTCCCATTGAATTTCCTTTCCACCCGAACCATAATGATATTGAAGGTAAACTCATATGATATTGTATTCACATTTAAAACCCACCTAAGGATAAGGATCCATGTGTATACACTCCTTGAACCACTTGACATCGTCTCTTGTCCTGTTGTGTTATCATTCTAGTTGGTGGAGGGAACATGGCCACTAATGAGCTAGTGGATCATCCTCATGTTCTTATAGCCCTTGCCGATGGGACCAAGAAAAAATGGAATATACCATTAAAACAAAACTTTTCTTTAAACTAAATTATAGGGTCGCCATCATGTAAGGTTTAAAATATTTTATTTTGAAACTCTTCTCACTTAACCACATGCCACCACCCTTTCACAAAAAATATACCCCTTCCAACCATGTATTAAAATAATATATATTTTTAAAACCGTCCCTATCACATATCCATTGAATAAGAAAGTTTGATTTTTGAAAGGTTGCACCATTGTATCATTTTCGGATTAAAAAATGATATTGATGCTATCATACAAAAATACTTTGGCTAAAAATTCATTTATGCTAGAACACCACCAAACTAACCACATAATTTTTGTTGTTGTTGTTGTTTGGTGATGGTTTGGAATTTGTGGATCTATAATGGAGTGTTTGCAGGTCAACGATGTTGGAGGTTTAGTTGACCCTGAAATTGGTGGAGCTGTAATGGATCAATTGTAGGTTATTGGCATTGGAGGTTTACTCCACGAAGGGTGGGAGGGGGTGAGATTTGGAATATGTGTAGGTCAATTTAAAGTTTATTGACTTTAAGTATTTTTATTAAAGGAAACCGATAATTATTTTTGATGAGATAAAGTTAAAATAAGGCATGGAGCATACTATTGGAAAGGTATTGAGGAGCCTCTTGAGAGTACGCCATCAACGAACTAATCATGTACTATATATGCCTTCATTTTTTCTTGGAAAGATATTCTTTTTACGCTAACGTGTTAGTGGGGGTAAACAAGGTATTCAAACTTGCAAAGGTCACCACATAACTACCATATAATATCCATTTGAGGAAAACAAGCCATTGTCCAAAAGGTCTCAACATGTACTTTAACGACATTAACCCACACTTTTGACATAATGCTAACATGTGTTATTTTGATTGATCTAAATCCCTACTTTATAATCTTCTTAGACCATGCTCTCATAACCTATACAAAACTTTGTGATATCTATAAGTGGATCATCCAATTTTAGAATGGGGAAAATGAGGCATCATTGGAAAATTATTAGACTCAAATACAACATGGAAATCTCTAATTTTCTAGTTTAAATCATACAACATCACTTCATAAAACTTGAACCTTTGCCACCAAATTGGAGCCAAAAAATAGTCTTGAACTTTTGAAAACTCATTCTCAACAACAGGGCCAGAGCATGCCATATGATATACTATTCGAAATATCCTGGGATTCCCTACATCACCTCTAGGCTTGATTTTCTCTCTAGACCATATTTAGCGCATAATCTGACCAACAAGTCATTCAAGTGGAATTTAACCATATAGTAGGTGTGCAACCTTCACCCTTCATAGACTAGGTATATAAATTTAGAATTGGGAAAATAATGGCTAGTTGGAAGGATTATCTTGATCCATACATGGCATAACTACTAGATTTTCTAAAATATGAAAATATTTATTTTATTTTTGTGAAAGATCATGCACGTGTGGGACCCACCCAATGACCAACAAAGGGAGTCATCATTGAAGTTTTTACAAACTAGGTCAACTTCTCATGAAATACGAACTGATAAACCTTGACATCTAGGAACTGCTGATATTGGAAGGTTTCATAACTTGAAAATAATCCCAAGGACTCCCCTAATGCCATAAGATGGTGGTCCTCAAACAAGTCAGACAAGGCTAGATTGAGCTTAATCGAGTGTCGAAAAGACATTGTCGTACACTTTGTCCTTGATGGATTCCATGAAGGTGTCTGATAGGTGATAGTAGGCTATATCATATTATAAATCTGAAATCCATTTATCCCTACTAAACCAAACTTGATGACCAAGGTCCTAACCAAATTGAAATTGGGACCTTAAAACTAGCTTGGATTGAAACCACATGACTTGAAATTGAAGACTAATACTCTTATAGTACTTGATAAGTCATTACCAATAAATAGTAAGTGAGTGCAAGATTTTACTACTCTTTAATATGGAAATAGTCATAATGACAATGAATCTTATCTCATTCTTCGAATAGAACCAGAGTTCGAGAAGGTTTCTTGGAGCAACCATCCTACTGTTAGGAAGATAAATTGTGAAACATCATGTTGATCCTAATGAATATTTTTGGGTCAACAACTACTTGGACTATAATATATTCCTTTAATATCTTCAAATCAATTGTGAATAATTCCAATTTGTAATTAAAATTGACAAACTAATAAAGAAAATATACCTCAAGTTATATGGATGTCCAATGTTAATTCCAAATAAAAATGAGAAATAATAGAAATGATGAAAATCAACAAGGTAATAAGGTATACATATCGCTAATTAATAATATTAGAATATGAAATCAATAAGAAAATAAAATTTGTTGACACAGTTCTGTCGACAGGTGTTCACTCTGCACTGTTGTTAAAAACCATCGACATAGACTTCATAAACATCAACCTAGAAAGCTTTTACCCTTTCCAGCAACACCTGCGGAGTAGGTGCAGTCTCACCTGATATTTCTAAGGGAGGGCTGTAGGAACCACATTTTTGCAGTGGGAAGAGGACACACTTTATGTCATACTTAATCACAACATCACCCATAAATCCAAGATTATAACAAGGTACCAAGAAACCATACCATTAACCATTTCTACTTATCATTATAATCATCCTTTGCATTAACACATATTCAAATAAAAACAGATATCGACTTTCCCAATAAGGTGTGGCTCAAACTCGATTCACTGTTTGGGAAGACAAATGAGATGAGAGGGAACCAACTCGAAAATGAGTTGATCACATTGAGTCCAACTCACTTTGAGACAATCTAGGATTTCTTCACCAAGTTCAAATCCTTGGTACTTCAACTTAAACAATGTGGCATCGAAAAGAAGGAAGAGCAGTTGATATTGTACATTCTTTAGAATATAGGGCCTGAATATTCTATGTTTGTCTTGACATTCCACTCAGGAAAGCTGACAATTCAAAATTGGAGAATTCCTACCCCGGCATAATCCATGGATTCTTTGACTCGGGAACAATAAAAATTGGTTCAAATGGGTACCATCAAATCCACTAAGGATCAATCCCTTGGTGCATGTGTTTCTAATCAAGGAAAGGGAAAGAATAAAGCTAAGGATTTGAAGCAGCAAAAGAAGAAGCAGGAGAATCCCAAATCCAATGACAGGGGTTCGAATCCTAGTAAGGACAAAGGAAAAAAGAAAGAGAAGAAAAAAATGCACTTATTGTCACCAAGGTTGGAATCCAAAGAGTGCATGCATGAAGAAAACCATTGACATGATGGCACAACTCCTTGATAAGAACAACATTCATTTTCTAGATGGCTCAAGGAAGAAAGACAGAGGTTCAAATTCTGAGAACAATGATAGATGCCATGCACTGGTTGCTAGATCTTATGGCTCTTCCTCCTTCATCATAGATTCAAGTGCCTAAAGGAACATGGATTTCATACAATATTCCTTCTCGGCACTACATCCATACAATGGTCCATCCATCCTCATCGGTGATGACTCTGAGATCCCAGCCAAAGGGATGGACATGATCAACCTTGACAATGGGTACTTCAACAATGTGTTATATGTGCCTGATCTTCCAGCTAAAATACTCTCAGTATATCAAATGACATATACATATTCTTCCAAGAGAGTGACATTCACTCAAGATGATGTGGATATTTCAGAAATTTCAACAGGCCAAGTTTTTGTAGTGGGTATTGCAGACCAGGAGTCAAGGATGTACAAGTTTTCACACTTTCTTCCTTACTCCTCAGGGAATGCGCTCCTGTCACATGACAATGAGACCAGAAATATATGGCATGATAGGTTTGGAAACCTCAACTATATATATATTTAATCTTTGAGCAAAGAAAACATGGTTGAAGGAATTCCAAGCATCAAGTTTTCCAAAGGCACATGCAAGGGATGCATAGTTGGGAAGCATATAGAGCGCAAGTATGAGAAAGAAAAGGAAAGAAGGGTTGTCCAAGTGCTTGATTTGATCCATTAGTATGTTATAGGACCTCTTCCCACACCCTCCTAGGGAAACTCAATTTATGTCTTAACATTCATAGATGATACCTCCAGGTATTGTTGGGTGTATTTTCTCAAGCAAAAATCTGAAGTGTTTGAGATCTTCAAAGTTTTCAAGACTTTAGTTGAGAACTTGAGTGGGAATAAGATCAAGGTATTAAGGAATGATAATGGAAAGGAATATTTTAATAAGAACCTACAACATCTATGTGAGGAAAATGGCATTCAAACGCAACATTATGTGCCTTACACATCTTATCCAATTGGTGTGGCAGAGCGCAAGAATATAACATTGAAGGAGATGGCCACATGCATGTTGGAGGCCAAGTATTTGTCTCATAAGATATGGGTTGAAGCCATAAATTGTGCTTCATATGTTCAGAACATATTTCCACACAAATAATTGGAAGAGAAAACTCCATTTGAGGCTTGGAGTGGTCACAAGCCCAATGCTTCTCATTTCAGGGTTTTTGGCTCAAAGGCTTGGGCTAGAATTCCTCTCGAGAAGAGAAAGGCCTTGCAACCTCAAAGAAGGAGTCCATAATGGTTGGATATGTTAAATATTCAAATGTATACAATCTCTTTTATCCATCATCTCATATAACCTTCATTGAGATAAGTGTACAATTCGAAGAAGAGCCCATGCAAGAGATCAAACTAGTCAAGGGGGATTTCTCACACCCTCCACTCAATGATGATGTAAGTGATGATTATCTCTCTGATTTTTATGATTCTGATATGGAATATGAATATGATAACATTAATTCAGATCATGAATCATCCATAATGCCAAAATGGGATGAGAAAACCATAGAAGTAGTTGGTGATCTTGCTAGAGATCCACTAGACTCTAGGAAGACTAGATCTCGGTTTCATGATTCTTTCTCCACTTTTGATTCAAATATTCTAGAGAAGTGATTTATAATGGTTCTATATTATCCTAATTCATATGAAGAAGCATCACATGATAAAATATGGAAAACAACCATGCAAGAAGAGTTCAAGTCTTTGCAAGACAATGCAACTTGGGAGTTGGTTCCTCTACCTTCCAAGAGGAAACTAGTGCAATGTAAGTGTGTTTATAGAACCAAGATGGATACTTATGGTTCATATGAAGTATAAGGTCATGTTGGTTGCAAAATGATTCTCTCAAGTCCATGGAGTGGACTATACATATACATTTGCACTGGTTGCAAACATGGACTCTATCAGACTAGTTTTGGCCATTGTTGCATCTAAGCAATGGGAAGTGCACCATATGGATGTGAAGAGTGATTTTATTCATGGTGAACTTCATGAGGATATTTATATGCAGAAGCATAAAGGTTTCATTCATGATCCTTTAATTTTTTTCAGGTTCAAGAAGTCTCTCTATGGCCTCAAGTAAGCCCCCAGGGCTTGGTATGCCAAGATGGACAACTTTCTTCTATCACAAGGCTTTGAAAGATGAAAATATGATACTAATGTATATTTGAAGAATTTATATGACTCTATTTAGATAATATTACTATATTTTGATAACTAAAAGTTTCATTTCTGATATAGGTTCAATTAAGTCTTCATTTCACAACGTGTTTTCAATGACTGACCTTGGATTGTTGAAACAATTTCTTGGCTTGGAGATTGAGCAATATGATACATGTATTAAGGTCAACCAATAAAAGTATGTTGTAGACATTTTATTGAAGTTCAAAATGGGTGAATGCAAAGAATCCAAGTGTCCATTCCTTTCAGGAGTTAAACTAGGTCATTTTGGCTAATCTCCATTGGTGGACAACTCGTTGTATTGGCAACTAGTTGGGAGCTTGTTGTATTTCACACACTCTCGACCTGATTTGGCTTATGCAGTAGGTTTTGTTGCAAGGTATATGTAGGAGACTCATGAGATCCATTGGAAGGATGCTAAAAGGATCTTGCATTATGTGCAAGGAACCAAATACTTTAGGATACACTATATTGCTAGTTCTCCACTAGAACTAGTTGGATTTACTGATTCTGATTGGGTTGGAGATTCCATTGACAGAAATTCCACTTCAGGTTATGTATTCATGATTACACATGGTACCATATGTTGGTAAAGTAATAAACACCACACTATTTCCCTTTCATCAGCTAAGGCTGAGTACATAGGAGCAACGAATGTAGCTACACAATGTGTGTGGTTGCAAGGCATTCTTGGAGAACTTTATTTTTCATTTGACTGACCCACTACCATTTGGTGTGAAAATAAAAATGAAATAAATTTTATCACTGATCTAGTACAAATAAAGAGGACCAAGCACATTGATATACACATGCACTACATCTAGAGCTTGGTGCATGAGCAGGTGATATCATTGTAGTATTGCCCATCTGCAAAGAAAACAACTGACATCTTCACCAAGAGCTTCACAGAGAAGACATTCACCTATATGATGTCACTCCTTGGAGTGGGTGACACATGGTGATGAATTATATTCACTTTGATATTTTTCTCCATGTCTAGTTTAGAGGGAAGGTTTTGTTCCCATCTGGTTTTCCTTCTTACCTTGGTTATATGGACAAATAAATTTTTGTAAGAGGCGACTTGAGCCTTAGTTTCCAACACCTCAAATTTTGATGTGGTTACACTAATTTAGGTTTAAGGAGAAGTCTTATATCATCATACCACCTAGTACCATGGTCACATACCACATAGGACACACCTTCATTTGCTTTTCACTCATTTTGCATAGTATAAACCTTAGTTATGTTGGTATCCTAAGGTATTTGGGGGGTTGGGACTAATAAATTCACCCAAATGCCCTCATTAATGACACTTTTTTTCTTTGGGTGCTCCCAGTCCTTAAAACAAGGAACTGGTTTGACCAGAGGCACCCATGCATTGTATTTGAGTGTTTTTTGCTCTTTTGGACCATTAAATGTTTCCTAGAGCCACTCCCACCCACCCATGCACTCCAACATGCCTATCCTACCCTTATTTATGACCTAGCATGCTTCACTCATGTTCACATGGCCATTCGTGACCGTTTGAGGTGGTTGGGAGATCATTGGTCCACCTATGGGGGTCTGAGGTCCTATCTAATCCAACCACATGTATGCCATCAATTTTCCTCCAAAGGATAAAAGTTTTATCCTATTTTATTATATTTATGTTCCAAACATTTCTACATGTTGGACAATAATAGAAAACTCAGTTATTGGCACCATCTCTATGTGTTAATATTTCTCTTTTACATTGTTTTCTACATATTTTGTGAAATTCTTTAGTTGTGAGGATTCTCTTAGCTCCTAGATCTTGTTGTGAATCATATTTTCACAACTTCTAATTGGTTGATAGGGTTAATACAATCCCATTTATGTACTTTTGATACACAATTTCCATCAACAACACCTTATCAGTTACATATTTGGGGAGTATCTGAGGTGATTGAGAGAAACCATGGACCCTTAGATAAGCATGATATTTTATGAGGTACCAATACCCAAGATCAACCAAGGTCTCAAATGCATCATCTCACATGTAGTTAATTGGTTTTCTGTGAATCGTATATAGAGGACTTATAAAATACTCGCAAATCTTTTAATATCTGCTTGTGCATGGAGGGGCTCGAAAGGTTTCCAATCCCATCCCATACACTAGAAAGATTTTACATCATAGATGGTATCTAGAAGATATGATGACATATAAAAGTTTGCAACCTGTCCTATTGGTGTATTTTGTGCTATTACAACTTCTTGCATCATGTTTTCCGATAAGATCGCTCTGTAGTTAAAAGTTAACCCATCGGTTATTACTGTGTGGATCACCAATACCCATGCTTCTAAGTAAATGGAGGCCTCCTCTCCATACAATTGGGACAATATCATGGATACCATTTATTTGGGACAATACCATGGATATCAGTAAGGTTTTGTATCCTTTGCCTAGAACCCAAGGAAGGCACATTAGAGGAAACATGAATACCCCTAACTACACAACATTTGATCTCTTATTTGTTGTTGGAGAGGCTATTTTGAACGAAATTTTAGAAGAAAGACCATGAAAGTGTGAAGAAATTGAGGTGATCGATGGTCCATAATTTTGTTAGCATTTCAATGATGGAGAGTTGGGAGATATGTTAATTGATATAGTTGAATTATTCTTTTCCTCTATGATCAATGACATAGAAATTGCTCCCATGGATGGAGGGGATACTTATGAGATGGATAAGAACAATGAAAAACCACAAGTCCATCCCAATTTGGAGACGAGAAAGATATTGCGATAACACCCTCTTTACAACTAGTTGTCATTGATTGGAAAGAACCATGGGCACACCTACGGACTACTTAATTTGTCCTAACAATAAACCTTTGCTTGAACTACAGAATAATACCAAAGAAAATTTCCCAAGAGGAAAAAATGTTGGAGCGCCAAAGCTAGTACAACAAGATCCCTAATCCATGGTTGCTCAAGCTTGTTAAATGAAAAAAAACTAAGTGGCCATCACATACATGCCAAACAAACTTTATACTCCTATTAACTGTTCGGGTACATAGGGTACTCCCAAAATACTGAACACCTTGAGCAACCGTTTCACACAAATAGATAAAAAATCAATACACCGATGTTTGTCATGTGGTTAAAACCCTCGAGATGGAAAAAATCCATGGCCCCAGCCAAATAGCTACTTGGAGCAATTTATTATGCAAAAGAAAGAAATTTACATGAGCTTCTCATAATCGATCAACTAGCCAAGGACCCTCTATGCTCTTTAAATAGAGATCATAGACCAATCGGGTGTTAAGCCACGGATCAATGGTAGGTATGATCTAAGAGAAGTTGAACCGTCGGATCACTCTATGTCTAGAACATATCGTGACCATCGGATTATAATATTTACAAATGCATACTAAAGAAACACACTTTTAACTAACGGATATATTACACAAGTTGATCTTAACTAAATCCTAAGTGTCTAAATATCCTAACATCCCCCCTTAAGAACAACTTGGGATAGGATTGAAGGATTTACAAAAGTGACACTATTAGGAGAAGGAAGGAGGAATTAGAGCCTATCCCCCCTTAAGGACACATTCCTGAACTCCTAACATAGACCGAAGTTTAGAAAACTTTGCTTCTGTAAGAGATTTGGTGAAGATGTCTGCAACTTGATCATCTATAGGGCAATAGAGAACTTCAATAACACTATCATGAACAAGATTTTTGATGAAGTGCATGTGTAGCTCAATGTGTTTGTGGCGCTGATGCAGAACAAGATCTTTGGCAAGCTTGATGGCACTTTGATTGTCACACCAAAGTGGAGCCTAGGCTGCTGCTGCTCGAGTCCAAACTCTGAAAGGATCTGTCGAAGCCATAAAGCTTCCTGACTGGCATTAACTACGGCTCGATATTCTGCTTCTGTTGAAGGAAGAGCAAGACCTTGTTGTTTCTTACAAGCCCAAGTGATAGGTCCAGATCCCAGACTGAAAACATAACCTGCAGTAGACTTTCGATCATTAGGATCACCGGCCCAATTTGAATTAGTAAAACCAACCAACAAATGTTCCCCCCCTGTACTATAATGAATCCCAAACTGAATTGTACCTTGAATATATAGAAGTATTCTTTTTGCTACTTTCCAGTGACTTTCATGAGGAGTTTGCATATAACGGGCAACACGACCAACAACAAAGGAAAGGTCAGGACGAGAATGAGTCAAGTATAAAAGACTACCAACAAGCTGAT
>LPNX010926428.1:332743-393409 GCA_001517045.1 Pseudotsuga menziesii
AATCTCCTCATGTAAATCACCATGTAAGAAGGTAGACTTGACATCCATTTGATGGACTTCCCAATTATGTAAGGCTGCAAGGGAAAGAACAAGGCGGATGGAATTCATTTTTGCGACAGGAGCAAAGGTTTCATTGTAGTCAATCCCTTTAACTTGGGAAAAAGATTTGGCAACTAACCTTGCCTTAAGTCTTTCAACACTTCCATTTGATGAATACTTAGTTCTCTAGACCCATATACATCTAACAAGTTTTCTTCCTTTTGGAAGAGGAACAAGATCACAAGTATCGTTCACCATTAAGGAACGATATTCTTCATCCATAGCTGCATCCCAATTTGGATTTCTTGAAGCTTCTATAAAAATTTCTGGATCATGATTCTCGAAAACTTGAGCCAAAAGAGAAGAGGCTCGCTGAAACTAAGAACATGTTCGACGTTGATCTCTAGGATCACCGGCAAGATCACCAGCTGCTTCACATGTTGAATGGACCCATCGAGGAAGTATTGGTGCTGGTGCAATTGGAGGAACATGAGCAGGCGAAGGTGGGTTTTCATCCTCACTGTCATCATAAAAAACTGGAGTTGAAAACCTGTCAAGGAAGCTGGAAGAAGAAGAGGAAGAAGGCACAATCGACAAATCAGCCTCGCAGGCCAAAGATGGCACACCCGCCAAGTTAGGCTCCCAGGACAAGATATTTTCATCAAATTTAACATCTCTTCTAATGATTATATCATGTGAATGGGGCTGAAGAAGTCTATAACCTTTTACATCTTCAAAATATCCAACAAATATGCACTTTTCACTTTTAGGCTGCAATGATTTCCATTTTTCATTCGGAATGTGAGCCCATGCTTCACAACCAAACATACGAAAGTGACTTACATCTGGTTTAATTTTACTCCATGCTTCTTTTAGTGTTATACCTAGTAAAACTTTAGTGGGTGTGCGATTAACTATGTAATTTGCACAATTTATGGCTTCAGCCTAATATTGAAGACTTAGTCCCTTAGATTGGATCATACAATTAGCCATTTCTTTTAAAGTGCGGTTCTTCCGTTCAACTACATCATTTTGTTATGGTGTATATGGAACAATGTGTTGTTGTTGGATTCCTTGTTTAATGCAAAAAGTAGTGAACTTGTTGTTAACATATTCTCCTCCATTGTCAAATCTTAACTTAATAATTTGATGACCAGATTGTTTTTCAACAAGGGCCTTGTAGGCCAAGAACATGTTAAATACTTCGCTCTTAAGTTTTAGGAAGTAAACCCAAGTGCGTCTGGAGTAATCATCAATGAAAGTTAAAGAAATATTTGAAACCAGAAAAGGATGCAGATGGAAGAGGACCACACAAGTCACTATGCACAAGCTCCAAAGAAACCGAGGTGTGCCAAGAGGCACGTTTGTCAAAACTGTCCCGATGATGTTTTCCGAGTACACAACCAGAACAAACACCATCTTTGCAAGATACCATGGGAAGACCGGTCACCATATTGTCTTTACATAGTGGTTGCAATGAGCGATAATTTAAGTGACCAAATCACTCATGCCAAAGTTTGCTCAAGTTATCACTATAAGCAACAAAAACTAAAGGAAAAGGTGATGACCCAAAGTTGTTAAATTTGTACAACCTAGTAATATCATCAATAGTTCCAGTAGCAAGGACATTTTGAGGATTTTTAAAATCCTTGATTACAACCTGGTGAGATGTAAACATCACAATTTTACCTTCACTTGAATGAGTAATTTGATAGACTGATAAATAATTGCAGGAAAATTTAGGAACACATAGTACATCACTGAAATGACCATTTTCTACTACAACAAATATCACTGAACTGTACATCACTGAACTGTTCCAGATCCTACAACACTTAGAGATCTATCATCACCAACAAATATTTGTTTGGTGTTACATTCATGCATAGTAGAAAATATGGCTTGATCCTTAGCCATATGATAAGATGCTTTAGAATCAATGAGCCATTCATTTGAAGTAGAAGGAGAAGACGCAGTATGAGAGTAACCAGAAGCACAAAGTGCATGTCCATGAGAGTTAGATTCTGAAGATGAATCTATGCTGATGTGGTGCTTCTTCATTGCTACTTCCAAGGCTGCCATCTTCTTGAAACACTTAGATTCATCATGATTATCTTTGCCACAAAAATTGCAATGACGCTCAGTCTTCTTTCCTTTTTGCTTGGATCCTTTGTCATTTTTTAAAGAAGGAGCTGACCGAGAGGGTTTGGGACCCTTGTTGTTTGTCTTATTATTACGAAAATTTTATTTCTTGGGAGGCTTGGACTTTTCTTTCTGTTGGGACAATAAGGCTTTCCCAGAGGTATCTGCATTGTTAATTATTCCAAGATGAATGAGCTTATCTTGCTCTCTAATTAAGGAATCACAAAATGATTCAATACTAGGCTCTTGATAGCTAGCTGTAGTCAAGGATTCTTTCATGGAGTAGAATGTATATACAAAAACAGAATATGCAGGTCCAAGTTTGGAAAGAATATGATAAATACTTTGTTTGTCTTCTTTCTTAATCTTGTATTCTGCACATAAGAGTCTAAGAGTTTTATACTTAGATAAATAGTCTTGAATGCATGAAAAATAATTTGGATTCAAGGAAAGCAACTCATTCTCAAGTTGATGACCCCAAATTTCATTGTGTTTACCAAACTCAAATTCCAACTTTTCCTAAGCTTTATCAGGTTCATCAATTCCAGATATGTGGAATCGCAAATCAGTAGAGATTGACATCTCAATCAATCCACGAGATTCATCACATCTATTTTCCCATTTAAGTTTCTTATCATCATCAGTGGGTTCTGTTTCTTTCCCTGAGGTTATCCTGAAAATTCCCCTACTTCGGAGAACATTCTCCATACAAGATTTCCATGAGAAATAGTTAGAACTTGTAAGTATAATATCACAAGTGGTGGCCATACTATAAAATAATGGCTGAAAGAACATAAACTAAATGTTTGGTTGCAAAGAGCTCAAAAAAATATGCAGTTTAAAAAAAAACGGCACTGAAAACTGATTCTGGATGATGAAGTTATGCTTGATCAAAGAAAATGTTGAAGATGTCCCCAATAGTGACGTGGCAGATATTAACTTGACTAACTAAAAAAAAAGAACCCCTCTCTTCCCAAGATGAACCTTTGATAATCACTTTACAATAAAGTTGCTTTGAAGTGAATCACTTTTGTAGAATAAGTGATGTTCACTTTTACAATAATGTTACTTTTAAATAGTGCGGCAATAAATTAAAAGACTTAAGTGACTCATTTTTTATTTTATTTTATTTATGTGAAATGCACTTTTACAATAAAGTAACTTGAAAATAGAAATTGCATGCACTAAAAAGTAGCTTAATAAGACTTGAACTCAAGACCTATTAAGGAATAAATCAACTTTGGACCAAGTGAGCTAAGTTTAAAAGGTACATAAAAGAATGGAAAGAGGAAGGGGGCCTTTTTTTTTACTCTTCTCTCTCGTTCTTCGTGCTTGCCTTTTTTTCCTGCAAATCACAAAAAAACGAAAAACAAAAACAAAAAAACTTTTTTCCACACAATGGGGTTAGATCTTGGTTACCTAACCCGGAAAGTCTACGTTTTCAAGTTTTCTCCCTGTTTTTTATTTTCCGTGATCGCACAAGGTGCACGGCAAAGAGCATACGTAGCCGAGAAGACAAGAAAAAAAAACTTTCACTTACTGTTTCTGATTCGCCGCGATCGCGCAAGGTGCACTGAAAAGAGCATACGTAGTCAGGGAAGGAAACAGTCCGAGACTAAAACAAAAAAGATCTAATAATAAAACTGATAAGATATGAGAGATTAAAAAAAAACAAATCCGTCACTGTAACATTATACCTTCAGATTTGCCGAAATGGGTGTTTCTGGAATAAACAAAAATGGTTTTTGGTGAAATGAAAACTATTTCCCAATGGAAACAGTGCTCCAGACGCAATGGAACAGCTCCCATAGGCAAAAAATGCATAGAAAATCTAGAACCAGAAACCCTTTCAATTTTTTGGCAACACCGGTTCCAGATCTTGATCAAAACCAAAAGCGGCTCTTCATAAAAGCTCTGATACCATGTTTGGGTACACATGGTACTCCCAAAATACTGAACATCTTGAGCAACCGCTTCACACAAATAGATCATAGATCAACACACCGATGTTTGTCACGTGGTTAAAACCCTCGAGAGGGAAATAGTCCACGGCCCCAGCCAAATAGCTACTTGAAGTAATTTATTATGCAAAAGAAAGAAAGTTACATGAGCTTCTAATAATCGATCAACTAGCCAAGGACCCTCTATGCTCTTTAAATAGAGATCATAGACCAATCGGGTGTTAAGCCGCGGATCAATGGTAGGTATGATCTAAGAGAAGTTGAACCGTCGGATCACTTTATCTCTAGAACATATCGTGACCGTCGGATTAGAATATTTACAAATGCATACTAAAGAAACACACTTTTACCTAACGGATATATTACACAAGTTGATCTTAACTAACTCCTAAGTGTCTAAATATCCTAACATTAACCACTATTAACAATTCATTAACAAATTCAATAAACTATTTTTCTTGGACAATACAATTTCTTGGGATGCTTTAATACAAAAAAAATAATTATCATTCAAGGAAATACATTACAAGAAAGTATATAATAAGAAATAATGCTCTATATTACAAAACTATACATCATTTTGATATTGTGACATTTTAAATTTGACAAGGATATTGACTCAGAAAGACTTTTGATTCAAGATGTTGAACAAATAGGGAATTGCAGAAGTGAGGAGTTATGAATTCCAAGAAGAGATGGTGCCTAAAGAAATTGTTACAACACTAAAGCATGGCAAGTGAGAATAGCTCAACATATGGAAGAACACTTGTTTGATGTCCTTAATTATTGATAAATCGACAATAGGGTCATCTATATATAGCTCAAAGGATAACTAACTTCCTTAAAATGAGGAATATGCAGTCAACATTGATCACCTTAGGCACCCCTAGGTTTCGTACTTTTCTACCTCGACCTATGTTCTGGTTGATTGAGTTGGGACCACCTTTGGTCAACCCAACCAACTAATCTACCATCGATTATCAATTGACTATTCTATAGAATATCTAGAGGTACCCTTTGTTCCAACGCCCTCCCATCAACACAACTCTTTGAAGATTATTCACAAGGTGAAATTATCTCTTTACCCACCTCCATGATTCTATCGTCCTAAATACCAAGCATAGCATGAAGTTTCACAAAATTAGCTTCCAATAATATCATTAGGATATCAATGACCTAATCATTTGTCTTACAATAAATAAGGGACATAATAATTTAATGTATTGTCTCAAATAATGAGTATGAAGATCCACGTGCTTCATTTGAATATGAATAACTAATAGGATTACTATATATGTTACATGGTACTTAGCTTACAAGTGCATTTAATTGTCAACCTAGGCTTTTACAGTTGTGAGGTATCATGCAAAGTAAATGTAGCATTTTTAAAATAATTAAGATTCTAAATGCTAACATCCTACTTATAGTCTACTTAGAAATCCAATTCTACTTCTAATAAAGTAAAGTTGAATCAAATTCCATGATACTCGTCTAGATCAAAATCACTTTGGCCCATAATAATGAAAGGATGGATCAAGCATATACTTGCTTATCATCCTGATTCGTTCCCTGAATGTCTAAAGTCTCCACATGGTAGAAGACTAGAACAATGGATGCCCTAGACTGTAACATAAGTATAAGTTCACTCATACACTAGTTTGATTCAGCATGATGGGAAGAAAAAATGGCAATATGGATGATGGGGGCTCAAATAGTGCCCTCTAGTTGAGGATTTAAAGCATCTCCTTTTTTCAAAACTCTAATATATGTGTCATCACCTTATTGAATGTGGATTGAGAGCCTTTCTAAACAAGGAGGAGTTGTGAACTACAATTGTTGTATAATTGATGTCTATTACAATGTTTTTTTTCTCTTTGCAGTAGGTGGTGGATGGTAAAAGCATGCTATTCACTTAGTTAGAGACTTGGGTTTTATTCAATTTTTTTTTAATATTGGTGGCATTACTCTGTATTCCATTGTTCTCACTTGCATTATAATTGTATTGTATTTTGGTGGCATTACTCTCGATTCCATTTGTATTGCAATTGTAACTTATACTACAACAAATTACAAATTGTATTGCAATATATTACATTATTAAGTGTAATATGGAGATTGAAGAGAGTGATTTTGTAGTGCTTTTTGCCTAAAAAAGATGCACTCCCTATTTCCATTGTCAGATTTATGCTCACCAAAAAAGAAAACTATCTAGACTGGTTGAGGAATATTAATCACACCCTCATATTCAATGATCTGTGGGATGGCATCTATGATGGAGAATGTGATGTTGCATCTAAAGATCCTAACACAAACAAAGATATTTCCATATGAAAAAACTGAGATAAGAAGGCATATGCATTGATTGCTGCTACAATAATTGAAGAGGTAAGCTAACACATATTTCTTGCTAAAAATTCTTATGATGCTTTAAACAAATTGAAAAAATTGTATGAATCACAATATGAAATGGAGATAATTCAGTTGTTGTTGAATCTATTCAACCAAGAGTTGAAAGGAAATGATCCCATGGTTGTGGCATTTGAGATCAAAACCACCATGCATGTACTAGTAGGAAGAGTGAGATATATGACTAAAAAATTACTAAAATTTGCATATAAATGACTAAGTTTAGTCATGTGACTAATAGTCATTTATTGCCAGTCACTTATAACACAACTAAATACGTGACTACAAATTTTTAGTCATTTATTGGTTGTTTTGATTGGTCAGTTTGGTCATATATTTAGTTGTTGTTTTAGTCATTAATGTCGTTAACTGGTCATTTATTTAGTCATTGATTGTTGTTAACTGGTCATTTGTTTGGTCACTCATTGTTGTTAACTGGTCATTTATTTGGTCAACGATTTATGTTAACTTGTCATTTAGTTAGTCATTAGTGCAACTAACTGGTCATTTATTTATTCATTGATTGTTGTTATCTGATCATTTATTTAGTCTTTGATTGTCGTTAACTAGTCAATGATTTATGCAGATGGGGCATGGGGAAACCAAACCACCAACCTACTACCTATAAAGTATGAGCTCTTCCATTGAACTAGAACCCTTAAATAGAAGAATCAAAGATCAGACTAAATCAAAGTTACATCCAAGAACCTAAACAACAAAAAGTTTTGTTAATGATCCACTAAGTATCCACCAACCAAATATTTGCAAAAACATAATTACTAATTTAAGGAAAACAAATTATGGCATTGTTCATACTTTGATAGATGTTTTTTGTCATCCTTTATTTGAGTAGTGTGATGCTAAGCATGAATCTTAGAAACTTGTTTTGTGAATATTTTGCATCATTCATAGCAAGAACCTAAATTCAACGAACAAAATAGAGATATAGACAATTGAGAACATGATTAAGATTGTGAACCAAAGTTGCCAACTTAGAAAACACTCAGCAAAGTTTGGAGTTACACCCTCACCTTTGTTTTGATCAACAAAGATTCTACAAACTCTGCAATAGCAAGTTCCCTAGAACCTACAGTGGTTTCCAAGTTCTCCAAGCATGCCGATAATGCTACTTCAACAACACCATCATCAACAACTACCTGTACATCAACTAAACGATGAAATTGTAGGCAAAGGAAGAAACAAGCTCCATGAAGATTAATATAAAAACAAGTCAATTATGAAAATACAATCCAAGTAAACCAATAACAAAAAACTCTTTATATCCTTACATACCGTGTTAGACTCCAATGCCCTTTTCACAATGTATAAGTGGACATGCATAGATCATTCCATCCCATCCAAAATGTAATCATTAACACCTCTTAATATATTTAAAAACTTTGAAATAACATGGTGTGTTGTGGAATCTCAAAGTAATCCATACTTTTAGATCTATTAATCAAATGCACAAAATCCTTTATAAAAAGCCCAACAAATAAAAAAGGTATAGACATAAATTGTTGCTTCTTATCATAAGGAAAATTACCCTATTTCACATACTCTCTAGCAACTTCCATTGAGAATAAACAATTTGAAAAAACCGTGGGTGTGTAAAAGGGTTTCCCCTCAAAATCATACATGCTAAGGAGCTAATATATGATAAATTACCCTCGTTAAAAATTTGGCTCTTCCATATCAGGAAAACTCTTGATTTGGAGGTCAAACAATCAAGTTCTCTTTCCAAAATCCTTTGTTTTACTTTTCTTACAAAGAGATATTGGACTGCATAAAATTGACAAGTATAATAAATGTACAAACTCAACAATTTGGTCTACACCAATGCTAATTAGTAAATTCTCAAAAGTTTTGTTGAAAACACAGACAAAAATAAAATAAGAGGGAATATAAAATCTTTTGTTTTTTGGGCGTTCCACCAAGTGGTGTGAAATTTCATTCAAAATCAACTATGCATCATCAAAAAAACTTTCTTATCCAGAGAATAATTGATTATAAAGACCACATACATATACATACAATTTGTGGACTCCTATCCAACCAATCATGAGAACAACGATGTCATTTCTTAATATGGGTTAGTAAACCCCATAATGATCACTTGATATAGCTTTGAAATGTTATATTCAGGTTGTACCAACCATTTATTCAAGATAGTGAAACCACCACTATGAAAACAAAGGAAATCAACAATCTCAAACATCTTAAACATCTTAATGGTATCCAAAATCCTCAACATTCTCTTGAAAAGGATAAATAGTACCTAAAATTTCCCTCTTTATCCATCCTTACTACCTTACCACCTAGTATTTAGAATCAAATTCCTCAACACACCATTCAACAACTTCATATAAATCACAAATCTCTGCTATACATTTGGCATTCACTAACACTAATGTCCAAATTACATTTTTCCTATGTTCTTCCTCTAGTTGTTCTAAGTATTGTTTCTATGCTGTAAACCAACAAAATGATTTGTCATTCTCTGCTAAGGATTTGATATTATCGCTAATGAACAATTCATTATTTCTCCTAAGCAACACCTCTCAACTATGTTCTCAACAAAATATGAGTACTACCTTCCTCCTTAAACAAATCCTTGATTTCCTTGACATAATGTGATAAAAATGTAAGCTTCCCCTATACTCTCAACACTCCTTACAATAGCTTACATATTACTAGATTGTTGGAAATGTTGTTCTATAAAAATTCATGTAGATGCCATAAAAAATTACACCATACAACTCCACATATAGTAAGGGAAGATGAGATTTCACAACCCGTAGGAGAGGGAATCTATTATGGAAGATGGTAAGTTGGTGATAGTGATGGATATAAAAATGTATGTTTACATTGTCTTCACTTGCACCATAAGAATAATTGGAAGCTACAAACTTCTCTATTGTTGGTGTTTGGGGATCATTTGCAATGGAAAATCCATGATTTGCACATCATTATAAAATTTCAAAATTCCCGATCTTGAGCAGAAAAATAACAACAAAAATAAACATAGCTAGGTTTTAAATGACACTTTTTGACCTCAATTAACAAAATTAACAAAATTAAGGGTAACTCTTGCATTTAATCTTTCTGCTAGTATCATATCAACTCTATTTCTTCTATGTCGTTGCTTTTTTGGATTTCCTTCACCTTTAGGGATGTACTCTTTTGCAGAGAGTTTATCCATTATGGATCCACCCATTTTTGTTAGGATATCATGCTATTTATTTACCTTATTTATGTGTTATGGAGGAGATGTCATAGGCAATTTTTATGTTTCAGTTCTTATTTGTTGCATATTATTTTTAATGACAATTGAAGATTTACAAAATCCCATGTACATATGGCATATTCAAGCATGAGGAGAGCTACAAAAACTTATCCCCTAGGTTTTATGGACCCTATCTTCTTTGAGCAATTATTTCATACAATGAGGGAAATTCTCTACAAAAGTAGCAATGCTGGGGCGATTTATTAGTGTACTTGAGTTGAAGCATGATGACCTTGTCCCTTGGAGTGAAGTGATGTGCCATTACCCGTAATTCATTGACAATTTTAGTGAAAGAAGGCCTTGCAATGTGGTCGGATGACTAGCACATCTCCATTAGTGACTACCATGAAGGATCGATCACACTAGTTAGGCACATGTGGTCTCTATGTATTGCTTACTATCCCTCCTAAATAGTGCCCCAAAAACCTCAAAGATAGGAATATTGTTAAAGTAATTATATAGGAATGTAGATGCTTCATAAAATCAAAAGATCGTAAAAAAAATTCTATATAAAGAAAAATTTTCACATCATTAATCCTCCATCTACCACTTATAAAATGACAAACCAAAAAATTGAAAAACTGGAACTTCTAGCTACATATCAATAATTGTTGCATACTGCATATTGGCATAATGTTTGTTACTAGTTAGAAGCTCCCACATTACTATGCCAAAGGAAAACACATCATCTTAAGCCAAATTAAAAATAAAATAAAAAACAATGTAAAAAATACTTAATAAATAAGGCCATAAACTATTAAATTTCACCTTCTCATATAGTTAATTCCAGGTGTAAAACTAACTTAATTGTACAAATAACACAATGATACTAAACATTCTCTCAAAATGCTTTACAAATGCTTCCTAAGTCACATCTATAATACTAATAAAAGTATGGCTACAATAATGAATAACAAAGAAAATAATCCAATAAACAAAGATCAATGAGGTTGTGACCTGCCCTATCTTTATCACACAAAATATGGTATTTTCAAGATTTATGAATTCTCTTTCTACAGAAACATGCAATTTTTTACTTGTTTGCAATTAGATAATTAATTGTGAGAGTATCTTCTCATTTTGTTACAAGATTCTCTCTTATTTAGTTAGAAGAGTACTTGTAAAATGCTAATATATATACATTAGAAGAGTACTTATAAAATGCTAATAAATACATTGTTTCTTTAACGGTTAAAAAAACTCATGCACTTATTTTAAGACTCGACGAGTACTCGCCTAACTCACCAAGTCTCAATTTGTATTGGCAAATCTACAAGTACCAAATTGTCCAAGTATCAAATTGAAACCATGCAAAGGTGTTAACAAGTCCATGTCACTCAGGTCATGCACCCAAAATAGCATAAAGCCATAACTTCTTTGGTGAATGGTATAAGAAGAAAGAGCAAGGTTCAAAATATATTTTCACTATTACATGATAGAGCATAGGGAATATCTAGTTTGTGCAAAATAAATCATGCAACTTTAAAAAGTGATGAAAATATGAAAAAAGAACGCTCCTAAAATATCTTACAAAAAAGTTAGTCACCATTGAAGCAAATTGTTTTTAAAAATGTGAACTCTAGAATGCTAAAATGGTAAACTTCTATAAATTTATGAAAACATTTTAAACCATAAATAAATACGATAAAATTATGAACAGGGCAATAAAACTTGGCTTTTCCCAAATACCAAGAACAAGTGGGAAAAAAAACAAGAAATGATCATTGATAGCCAGAAATGATAAAGCAACAGCCTAGAATCTGGTAAAAGCAGAAACAAAAAATTAAAAGACAAAAAACATAATGCCAAACAGCTAATGGCATTTTGTTTCATTCCAAAAATGCATTATGGTATTCCCCAAGCAGAAACCAAAAATAAAAAAACAAAAAACAGCTAATGGCATTTTGTTGCATTCCAAAAATGCATTATGGTATTCCCCATTGTAGACACACGGATTTTAGCACTCTTACTGTTTTATAACATAGAAACCAGGATTTCCAAGTAGTTTTTGTACAAAAGTGACTTGTTGCATCTAGATGATGGGAATTTTACGGCTAAAATGACCTTCATGTAGCATTTTGATTGTCAAATACCATTTAAAATTTTGGTTAATCATTATTTATGTTGAGTAATATAATTTTGAAAGGCAATAAAATTTTCTAACACTGTTTTTTATATTACTAATACTATTAATATATTTATCTTATATAAAACTATACTTTCTAAATTTCAATTTACAAGCCATACATTCACTAAAAATTAGAAACATCTATTAAATTAGAATTATTTTGGTGCATTTCCATTTGCAAGTTGCATTGATTCTTCACAAAAACATAAAAACTCATATAACTCAGTTATTTTTCCATTATTTTTTGAATTTTTCATTATTGCAATGAGCATCTACACTCTATCCTCAATTCTCATTGATTACATTAACATCTTTGAGCATTATATTGTTGACATTATATGTTTATTTATTTGTTTAGATTGAAAATCTAAGATTTTGGCATTATGTTTATTGATTTTTTTAGATTCGGAGATTTACTTGAAATCTATGATTTTGAAGAATTGTTATAGAGTATCTCTGTGTATTTTTTAATCATTTTAAATAACATCAATAATGTATGCGTAGCTTTTGTCTAATAATTTAGGTAATTATACATATTCAGATTCAAAGAGTATTGATTAATTCTCCAGAAATCTCATTAAAATTGAAATAATCATCTCAATTTCAGTTAGAGATTCAAAATTTTAATGAATCCAAGTACTAAATAAAAGCATTGAGAGACATAAATTCTGTGTTCAACATTTAAATTGAAAATAGTATGGTAGAATAAACAATATACTCAAATAAAATACACAAAAAAGGCATATAGAGCTATATTTTATCTCTCTAAATCAATCTTATTTTATCATGTATTTTTTTTATAAAACAAAAAACTCTTTACATAATTTTTAAACAAAAAGTTTCAGGATAGGTAATACTAAAACCCAAAACCTCAAAAAAATTAATGCCACCGATATAATGAAAACCAAATTCCAACAGTGTTGATCTATTTCTATGCATAAAGGCCTGATTGCTAGATGATTTTATCTTACATAACCACCAAATGATTACCTCTTAATAGTCCACATTATGTCCCTAATGGCCTCATATGCTACTTAAAATGAAAGAAAAACTCATATGCTACTTAAAATGAAAGAAAAAGTGCTTGGGAATTTCTCAAATCCTAAGCAATAGACAATACTCTCGACTCTTATCATAGCACCAAAAAGGTAAACAGTTACCTGAGATGACCTTTAGTAATCCTTGTAGAGCAATTCCTGCAGTAAAAGTGAACTTCTCCTTCCATTGCAAGCAATCAGGTATCTAGATAATTAACTCTCACACTTAGATTGAGTATGAACTAACTACATTTTAGAAAACACTTAAAGTAGAGCTACATCATTAGATAATTAACTCTCACACTTAGATTGAGTATGAACCAACTACATTTTAGAAAACACTTAAAGTAGAATTACATTATTCTAAAACTTAACTTCAATTAGCACAAACTGCATAAGCACTTAGGTATTTTGTTCCTTTTGAAGCCTTTTGTTGTCAATATCCCTATATTCATAATTCAGATAATAAAAGTGTTGCTCAAAACAGGTCATTGCATAAAATAATAAAAACTTGTCTGCATGTATATAGTAATTCCGAGACTTCTGAGATAAAAACAATTTCTATACTTGACATAAAATAACATACACAAAAGTTGCATAGCATTCCCAGGAACATTGCTCACTTCTAAATTAATATCAATGACATTTATAAATTATTTAAACACTTATTGCAGAGAAGAGATACCCACTAGGGGTAGATGTGTAAGTCTCTTTTATAAAAAAAAAAAAAATGTTATAAAAAATAACATGTCCGCTCAATTTAGATTTTAAATATTTTTTAGAACTACATATATAAGACTACAAATTAAAACCATAAAGAAGGTTCATATTTCTTCAACATTTCCACTCTAAAAAAGGTTTGCAGTTAGAGAGAAAGATTTGATCCTTTCAATACTTGATAAATCTTTTTTAAGATGAATATATGCTGATACTAAATCATCAATACTAAGTACACTTTTATTTATTATGCCGATAGGCGTAAATATCAATGGTATTTTTGGGGGTGGACTTGCTTGAGCGGATCATCAAGATCCTGCAAATCCCGCAAAGTGGATGCTCTCGATCATTCCAATCATCTGATCTTTTAACTAGCAGTTTATACCTTAACTAGCCGCCGATTTAGGAGTCTGTTCGATGAGCCGATCGCGGATTTAGGAGTTCGTAGGATACGGAGTTTGTTAGCTTAAATACCGGCGACGTGGAGGAGTATGTTAGCTTAAATACCAGCAATGTGGAGGAGTCGTATCAATGAAGATGAGCTTGAGAATGAAGAAGTTTATACGAGTTTGCAGGCTCCCACGAGATCTGTTAGAAGGCGTAACCGTCGAAGGAAAAACCGGGAAGGGGCCGCCCTGCATCTTGATCAATTACGTTTGGAGGTCGACTATTACATGAACGAAAATCTGGATTCTCCCACCTACGATGCCGAAGACCGTTCCCATGGTTCGAATTTTGACGATTATGATATTGGAATTGCTCTGGGTGATTTTACTTTGTAGAACTTTTTTTTTGTTTTCAGTTTTTATATATGGAATTCTAAATTTTGATGCACCTCAACAATTTCAGCTGTTTCACTATCATAAAGCCAATCTGGTAATGGAAGTTCAGATCAGAATGCGATTTACAGTGGACAGTATGGTTCCAATTTGTCATACGAGGTATGTTTTTTAATGATCAAATCATCTTGATGTCTTTTTCTTTTATGACTTTTATGGAAATCCCAAAGTATCCTTTCCCATGGAGTGGGATGACGAGTACTCATTTTGGTCCTTCCCAATTCCATTTTGGTATGAAATCGTGAAACTCTATCGTTGGAAATCTGATCAAGTAATTTGAAATTGGAATTTTACACTATAATGAGTGCTCTGAATCAAACTCAGATGAATGAAATCACCAGCTTTCAACAACAGATATAAATATTTCAAAAATTTAGACTCGACAAGCCGAATTAGAGATTACTGTAATTGTTGAAATTGCATGATTTTATAAATTGTAATTTACAGACCTGAATTTTACCCGATTTAATAATCAAATTCACCAGAAAAACAGGCTATTTGATTAATAAGTTTATTTTACAGGCTCAAGCACCTCTATTCTTCAATTTTAACAATATATATCCCCAATTTCAACAATATGAGTTGGATTTTGACAGAAAAATTATCCCCCAAAACAGTCCCAAATGTTCAGCCTACAACGCTAATTAGGTTGGCTTTTCCTACATTATCTATTCTTTATGGGTAATTTAGTATGCCATAAATGATAATACAGCCCACAGTTTTTGGAATAATTTAGTATTCCATAAATGATAATATAGCCCACAGTTTTGGGAATGGAAAGGGGGATCTTTGTAGTCAGTAAAAATGATAATACAACCACACAGTTTTTTGGAATGGAAAAGGAGATTTGTGCAGTCAGGTGTGAAGTAATCGATTTCAGTATTCTACCAATTCAATTATATTGCAGTAGAATTGTATTTATTGATAAGTAATGGAAATGGGGGAGATAAAAACTCCAAGCCATGTTTTCTTATGGAATCTCTCAATTTTTCCGTAAGCTCCTGTATATGCATCGAGCTCTAGTGGTTTTTTTTTTAAAATCGTAATCGTGCTAGTGTGCTTGATGAGTAATTATATAATATATCCAAAAATATTACTGATTCGCAGAGACTCTTTAAATTAGAAAGCCGTTATATATCTGCATAGTAATCTGATTATTTTTTTGATGTGACAGAGGCTTACACAGCTGGAAAATCTAAGGTGCGTTGCTCCAGCAGCTGTTGTAAACTCATTGTCAGTAAATGCATTTGTTGGAAACAAGGCTTCCGAGGAATTGGTCGAACCAACAGAGTAAGTTTCGTTGTTGTTTTCTATGGTATAAATCTGAAATTTCCCCTATATTTGTAAGCTGGATGTTGTTGAGCAACATGAAGGTTGATGATGGTAATACCAATCAGTTGCTCAAAATTGGAAGTTGCAACCATTAACCACATCCTTGACCAAAACTGTATGTAATGTATAAGTTGGCAATCTGTCCATAATTCGATCCTTTTGACTTGTAAATATCAATATCATTCATTGTGAAAAGCACAATATTTGAACATGAAATATTGTAAATTGGTGCTCACAATATTCAATAATAATAATGAATGGAATTACCGCTGCAATGTGTCAGTTAACCGTTATAACTTAGATTTGTATGCTGTATAAATTAAGTAGTTAGTTAGTTGGTCATGTTAGGAAAGGCTGGGATTGGTAGGCTGGGATAGTGGGTTTTAGACCCATGTTTAATATCTTTCACTCAGTTGGGAAATTCCCTGCTCCTTAATGGACAACTTTCCATCGTACGTTAAGAAGAGTTTGAAAACGACAAGAAATAAAATGTTTTCTTATGAAAATCTCTTCCTAACTTTTTACTCAATTGAAGATGACAAGCAATTCCATGCCCCATTATAGAAAACGCTTCCTAACTTTTCACTCAATTGAAGATGACAAGAAATTTCATGCCATAAAAATGAGTTGTTGGTTTTTCAAAGCAACTGTTGAAATTCATTAAAAAAAATAAAAAAATAAAGGTTAGATTTTATGGTAAATATTAATAAATTAATGATAAGTTTGTAGAGTTCAATTATGTTATAAACATTTTGGAATCTTAACAATTATATTTATTTTCCATATTCTAAATATATTCATTAAAAAAAATCATTAAAATAAAGTTTGAAAGTTTATAAATTTCTAAGTTTAGTTGTTTTATTTTTTATTATTATCTCTAGATATATATTGTTAAAATAATTTCTTAAGCACAAGTTTAAACTTGTGTTGTTTAAAAAGTATTTTGAACAATATTTGTGCACCAACCAAACATGTTTAAATGTGAAGAAATTGATTTGAATGTGTGATATGAAAAAAATGTTTTGAAAATTGATGTAAATGTATAATAAGAGAAAATAGTATAAATAATTTTTTTATAATGGGATCTTTGTTATTTGAAAAATTAGACTGTAACTATATTTTAATCCCAATTTTTATATTAGAAATGGATTCAACTCTCTTAAAAATTCTTAAAACATAAAAAATTCCAAAACTTATAAATATAACATAGTTTTTTAAAATTTAAAAATATACACATTTTATATATAAATTAATGTATCATCATATTGTTAATTCATTATCTCCTCCCTACCTCGCATGATATATAACACATTTACTTTGTCTTCAATTTTTCACAAAATAATCATAGCCATTAGTTTCTTTATAGTTTTTTATTTCTTTGTTCCTATTAATAGGTGATGAGAACTTAGCTTTCTTCAACCTTTATTTCTCATTTTATTTATTTTGATCAATATGTAGCAAATTAGCATAATGTTTTTTTTTTTGTGAAGTATGATGTTTCCTCTCACATTGGAAAATAAGGAGTTCATAGTTTATTTATTGAGAACTCTTTGTGAATATATTCATGTGAACTTTTTTTGTGAATATATTCATGTGAACTTTTTTTTGTGAATATATTTATGTGTTTGTGACTCACAAATCAATATATATATATAAATTTGTTTCTCGGATATAGAACAAAATCCAAGATTTGACATATCAATAATGTGACATTCGAAGTTCATGTCTAAAATGACAAATGATTATGTCCCGTTCTAACATTCATTAAGGATTAAAAATGATATACACCCACACAACCCAATATATGACACATTCATAATGTAAGTTTTGATGGCCATCATTCTGACATTCATCAAGGCCCTTATGCCATATTCTCATGTTTATTATGGTTATGTTGCATTTTGGCATTCATTATGGATTATGTTGCATTCTATTTTTATTAAGGGTTATATTGCGTTGTGACATTCATCCATGGTACATTCTTTAATGACTTTTTTGCATTGCAACATTCATTGATGCTTACATTATGTTGGATTGCGACATTCCTCAATAGTGCATTCCTTAATGGTTTTGTTGCATTGGGACATTCATCGCAATGATCGAAATTCATGGATATTGAAATTCATCATTCCTCAATGCTTATCTCACATTATTTGCCATCATGTTGCAAGAATTTTCTTGATATATATATATATATATATATATAGTCGTTTGACAAAAGAAATGGTTTAAACCAGTAATGTAGAATGTTATGTCGCATTGTGATGTTTATCAAGTTTTACGTTTCACTGTGATGTTAGAGTTCATGTTATATCACATTACGACGTTAAGCCATAGTTTCTTACAGTGGCCGTTTAATAAGTGTTATGTCGCATTGTGACGTTTATCACGGGTTATGTTACATTAGCGACATTCATCAAGGGTTATGTCCCATTGTGATATTTGTCAAGGGTTATGTCGCATTGTGATGTTTATCAAGGTTTACGTTTCACTGTGATGTTATCGAGGGTTTTATCACATTACGATGTTAAGCCATAGTTTGTTACAGTGGCCGTTTACTAAGCGTTATGTCGCATTGTGACGTTTATCACGGGTTATGTTACATTAGTGACATTCATCAAGGGTTATGTTCCATTGTGATATTTGTCAAGGGTTATGTCGCATTGTGATGTTTATCAAGGTTTACGTTTCACTGTGACGTTATCGAGGGTTATATAACATTATGACGGTAATCCATGGTTTGTTACAGTGGGTGTTTAATAAGCGTTATGTCGCATTGTTACGTTTATCACGGGTTATGTTACATTAGCGACATTCATCAAGGGTTATGTCCCATTGTGATATTTGTCAAGGGTTATGTCGCATTGTGATGTTTATCAAGGTTTACGTTTCACTGTGACGTTATTGAGGGTTATATCATATTACGACCGTAAGCCATGGTTTGTTACAGTGGGCATTTAATAAGCGTTATGTCGCATTGTGACGTTTATCATGGGTTATGTTACAGTAGTGAGATTCATCAAGGGTTATGTTGCATTGTGATATTTGTCAAGGGTTATGTCGCATTGTGATGTTTATCAAGGTTTACGTTTCACTGTGAGGTTATCGAGGGTTATATCACATTACGACGTTAAACCATGGTTTGTTATAGTGGGCGTTTAATAAGCGTTATGTTGCATTGTGACGTTTATCACGGGTTATGTTACATTAGCGACATTCATCAAAGGTTATGTCCCATTGTGATATTTGTTAAGGGTTATGTCGCATTGTGATGTTTATCAAGGTTTACGTTTCACTGTGACGTTATCGAGGGTTATATCACATTACGACATTAAGCCATGGTTTGTTACAGTGGGCGTTTAATAAGCCTTATGTCGCATTGTGACGTTTATCACATGTTATGTTACATTACCGACATTCATGAATGGTTATGTCACATTGTCATATTTGTCAAGGGTTATGTTACATTGTGATGTTTATCAATGTTGATGTTTCACTGTGATGTTATCGAGGGTTATATCGCATTACGATGTTAAGAAATGGTTTGTTACAGTGTTTGGTTAGTATATGTCAACACAACCAAGGATGTGACACATTAATAATGTGATAGTAACCATTCCTATCCTCCTTGCCCATCCTTGAGCTGGCGTACCCTATTAAACACTATCAAAATATAACTAACACCACTATCCTCCTTTTCCTTAGGGTTATCTTCAAACACTTTAATATATACCCTGCAACAATACATAGTGTTGCAAAATTACAAACCATTAAATTTACAATTTTACAATTGAATCAGCTCCCACAATTCAACAAACTCTTACAAATCAAGATATGGTTTAACAATATGTAATATGTAATTAACTTTTTTTTCATTAATATATATATATATATATATATAAGATTTAATATATATGTGTGAAAGACTCTTTTTACATTTATTGAAAATGTTGTATTCTAATGTTTATTAACTAATGTTATGTTTGATATACACCACAAAACCTAATATGTGACACATACTATAGGGAAACACAACACGTTATTAATAAGCATTATGTCGCATTGTGACGTTTATCACAGGTTATGTTACATTAACGACATTTATGAAGGGTTATGTCACATTGTGATATTTGTCTAGGGTTATGTCACATTGTCATATTTGTCAAGGGTTATGTCGCATTGTGATGTTTATCAATGTTGACATTTCACTATGATGTTATCGAGGGTTATATCTCATTACGATGTTAAGCCATGGTTTGTTTATCAATGTTGACGTTTCACTAAGATGTTATCGAGGGTTATATCACATTACGATGTTAAGACATGGTTTGTTATAGTGTCTGGTTGGTATATGTCAACACAACCAAAGATGTGACACATTAATAATGTGATAGTGGGCGTTTAATAAGCGTTATGTCGCATTGTGACATTTATCACAGGTTATGTTACATTAGCGACAGTCATCAAGGGTTATGTCAAATTGTGATATTTATGAAGGGTTATGTCACATTGTGATGGTTATCAAGGTTTACGTTTTACTGTGATGTTATCGAGGGTTATATCACATTACGACGTTAAGCCATGGTTTGTTACAGTGGGCATTTAATAAGCGTTATGTCGCATTATGACGTTTATGATGGGTTATGTTACATTAGCGACATTCATCAAGGGTTATGTCACATTGTGATATTTGTCAAGGGTTATGTCGCATTGTGATGTTTATCAAGGTTTACGTTTCACTATGACGTTATCGAGGGTTATATCACATTACAACGTTGAGCCATGGTTTGTTACAGTGGGCGTTTAATAATCGTTATGTCAAATTACAATTTAAATAATCAATACAATATTTCACTTTCTCAAGTAATAGTAGAAATAATATATGTAATTGTTGCAATTAAATTCCTAGATTCCCTTATTTTAACAATCCATACATTCATTTACATCATATTCATGGATGCATTGCTTACTATTATATTGAAATTGTTTCTTTTCGTATTCATTTAAAATTTTTAATTTTTCATAAATATCACAAATCATAAAATATATGGAACTGAAACTGCTTAGAAAATAATTTAGTTTCACATTAAATAAACATCAATTAAACAACTGTTGCGGTATTACAGTCTACGAAAACATCTCACTACAAACATTGCAGATTACATAACAATTATTCCCACTTGAAATAACAAAGATATTCCATATTTTCTCCACAATTGACATTCATGCCTTGTTCAAATGAAAACAACATAATTAAGGATCTTGTAATTTATGGTGACTTTCTATACACCACATGTCACAAGACACCATAAGCAGCAATGAAGATCAGAATCCAAGATAGCCCTTCATCGATTTTAGAATGCAATAAGAAATTAAAAATAAAACTAAACCCAACTACTACAAAACAATTTAATTAATGGCATCATGTAACAAAAATCCAGTAACCATCATGACCATACATCAATGTCACAATTCAACTTGATGTTCACTCACTATGATGATCCACCATAGCACTTCATACATTAAACATATAATTCTCTTATGAAATTACTTTTAATGTTGTAATGCAATGAACCAAATTAATTAACATAACCATAATACAATATATTCATACAGAAACAACGCAATCGAACATAACCCTTCGTTTATGTCAAAACAGAGTTAACACCTGAAAATTTCACTACACCTAATCATTGTGCAACATGACAATGACTTACATATTGTCACACTACCACATTACTCAATATAGCCATAATGCAACATGGCAATTATGTCGCATTGTGACGTTTATCACATGTTATGTTACATTAGCGACATTCATCAAGGGTTGTGTCACATTGTGATATTCGCCAAGGTTATGTCACATCGTAATAATGTCCAATATTTGACACATTAATAATGTCTGTTTGGATGTTGAGAAAATTTCTTTAAGAATCATCTTGATATATATATATATATATATATATAGAGTTGTTTGACAAAAGAAATGGTTGAAACCATCCACATTCTACATATTAATGTAGAATGTTATGTCGGATTGTGATGTTTATCAAGGTTTACGTTTTACTATGACGTTAATAGTGTGTCTTTGGATGTTTAGAAAATTTCTCTAAGAATTTTATTTGTATATATATATATATATATATATATATAGAGAGAGAGAGAGAGAGAGAGAGAGAGACGTTTGAAAAAAAAATGGTTTAAAGCATCCACATTCTACATAGCAATGTAGAATGTATGTCGCATTGTAATGCTTTTCAAGGTTTACATTTCACTCCGACGTTATGAAGGGTTATATCACTTTCCAACATTAAGCCATGGTTTATTACAGTGTTTGGTTGGTATATGTCAACACAACCATAGGGAAGACACATTAATAATGTGATAGTGAACGTTTAATAAGCGTTATGTCGCATTGTGACGTTTAACACAGTTTATGTTACATATCATAATGTTATGTCGCATTATAATGTTTATCAAGGTTTACGTTTCACTGCGATGTTATTAAGGGTTATCTTACATTACGACATTAAACCATGGTTTGTTACACTGTTTGGTTGGTATATGTCAACACAACCAAAGATTTGACACATTAATAATGTGAGAGTGGGCGTTTAATAAACGTTTTGTCGCATTGTGACGTTTATCACAGTTCTGTTACAGTAGCGACATTAATTAAGGGTTTTGTCACATTGTGATATGTCTTACTAATTGTAATATTGCGACAAATTATTTAAATGATATCATGTAATTAATTACAAAGCGATATTAAAATAAGTAATTCTAAGACACATTAATAATGTGATAGTGGACGTTTAATAAGCGTTATGTCGCATTGTGACGTTTAACACAGTTTATGTTACATATCATAATGTTATGTCGCATTATGATGTTTATCAAGATTTACGTTTCACTGCGACATTATCAAGGGTTATATCACAGTACGACATTAAACCATGGTTTGTTACAGTGTTTGGTTGGTATATGTCAACACAACCAAAGATGTGACACATTAATAATGCAAGAGTGGGCGTTTAATAAGCGTTTTGTTGCATTGTGACGTTTATCACAGTTATGTTACATTAGCGACATTAATCAAGGGTTTTGTCACATTGTGATATGTCTTACTAATTGTAATATTGCGACAAATTATTTAAATGATATCATGTAATTAATTACAAATCGATATTAAAATAAGTAATTGTGAAGGTATTAAATAATAAAGTATGCTTAACATATGAAATAAATAATATTGGATATAATTAACTTCCTGATATATTTTTCATATATATTATAGGGAAAAACATTGTCTTAATAATATTTTACCTATATTATGTTTTATTTAATGTTTTATATTAATTAAATAATGTGGTAATAAATAAATGATATTATTGATTAAAATTAATTAAACAATATTATTTCTAACAATACTTTACGTATGTCGAAATAGAACATGAAAACCATTGCATACATAGCTAGACCCAACTATGAAAAAAACTTACAATCCAACATTACAATGAATTACTTAATCTCACAAAACCGATTAGGGAACGATTTGATAATGCAAGATGACAATTACACAACTTTTGTAGTATTAGAATCTAATAATACATTTCACCAACATATTATTCTTTGATTAAAAATCCTAACGTTGCGATGTGACAAACCTTTCACCAGCATATTATTCTTTGATTAAAAATCCTAACGTTACGATGTGACATTTTCAATGAAGATTATCATAACCATTTGGCAACCTCAGACACCGTATTGAATGCTTGCATTCCCCAATGTCTTTGTCACATTATGAAATTAAAGAAAGGGTATGTCACATTGTCACAATTTGGCTCACGATTTGATGTCAGATCTTCATATGTTTTGCGACACAATACATAATATAGATAAAAACGTAGTAATGAACATATCTTGACTTGGTACATCAATAATATGGTATGGAATGTTATGGCTAGGTTACTATGAATTTGTGATGATATACTTTATTACATTTTTTTATAACATGTGAATTAAATACCTTATTGTTAATTAGCATATTCAATACTAGCAACAACTACATTAAATTAATTAATGTGTCTAAATAACCTCGTTATTTTATGTTTACTTTAATAAAATTATATAAATAACATACTGTATTTCATTAGTTTCACCTCAATATTTTAACCATTAACCATATTTTGAGTAACACAACCATATATTATCATAACCAATGTGGTATGTAATAAAGACACATAAACCATCATGAACATTGTATTCCAACATAATCAGAACTATAGTTGTTTCCAATGTGACGAATGATGTAATTTATCATAACCCTTTGTGAACCTCCTACATAGTATTTGAATGCTTGCGTTCCCCAATGTATTTGTCACGTTGTGAAATTAAACAAAGGCTATGTCACATTGTCACAGTTTGCGAGGGTTTCATGTCACATCTTCGTATGTTTTGCGACACAATACATACTATAGAGAAAAACGCTGGTTATGTCACATTGTGACGTCGATCATCTTCATTCTAATAATAATGAACATATGCTGACTTGGTACATCAATAACATGGTATGGAACATTATGGCTAGGTTACATTATGAATTTGTGATCATATCTGTTATTAGGTTAGTTTATAACATGTGAATAATAAATATTGGATATAATTAACTTCATGATATATTTTTCATATATACTATATACAGAAAAACATTGTATTAATAATATTTTAAGTATATTATGTTTTATATTAATTAAAAATATGGTAATAAATATATTTAATATTATATATTATATATTATAATTAAATAAACAATATTATTTCTATTAATACTTTGTAGATATGTCTATGCGTGCACCCGTTACTAGCAATAACCACATTAAATTAATAATGTATCTGAATACGCCGATAGGCGTAAATTTATGCACATACTTTTTATATTAATGTTTTTCCCTATAGTATGTGCATAAATTTATGCCTATTGGCGTATTCAAACACATTATTAATTTAATGTGGTTGTTGCTAGTATATATATATATATATATATATATATATATAAGTTTCAACACCACTTTCAACAGCTCATTTTCAAAACCGAAGGCATTCAAACACAGAGGCTGAGCTCATTAAGAGAGAGATCGGTCTCAACAATCCTTTCCAGGTAGGCGTGATAGAAAAGATAGGTCATATGAGCACGCTCACCTCACGTTATAGACATGTCAAATGCAAATTAAACAATATCAAATATATCATCAACAAAACAATCGCCTAAGATGGGAACGCTTACCTCACACTATAGATCGGTCAGATGCACATTAAACAATATCAAATATATCAGCGAAAATCAACTAGCATAGATTAACTTCTACAAAAAGTGGTTAAACAATATCAAATATAACAATCGACCAACATAGTTTAACTTCTGCAAAAAGTTGTTAAATATATCAGCAACAATCAACTAACATAGATTAGCTTCTGCAAAAAGTTGTTAAACAATATCAAATATATCACCAACAATCAACCAACATAGATTAACTTCTGCAAAGAGTTGTTAAACAATATCAAATATATCACCAACAATCAACCAACATAGATTAAATTCTGCAAAGGGTTGTTAAACAATATCAAATATATCAGCAAATCAACCAACATAGATTAACTTCTGCAAAAAGTTGTTAAAACAATATCAAATATATCAGCAACAATCAACCAACATAGATTAACTTCTGCAAAGAGTTGTTATCTTCCTTTTATAGATATTAAAAAAAACCAAAGACTTCCATATAACAAGCCAGGAAAGAAAATTACAAGTGATGACGTATAATGAGAGTATTAATTAGTCATAATGTGGGATTTTTTGTACTTTGTGCAACACAAGATGACTGGCGTGTTAATCCACCATCCCCTTGTATTTGATTAGCAGGGAACTAGCTTCCAATTCTCATAAACAAATTAAAATTTGACAAGCTAAATCACATAGATCCCATAGCTGATGAAGTTATGAAAATGAATTCCTCTTTGGGGTGGCACGATATTTCCACCGGCTTCGTTTATGATTGTTTGTAATTGGATCATAGCTACATCTTCCTTTTGCATGGATGCTTGAAGCTTCTCCTTAAAGACTACAGCTTTTTCCATCACCTTTAGTGCGCTTCTTTTCAAGTCTACATACAATGTAAACCATCAGCAAAGCAAACAAGTCCAATCTGGTGGAAGAAACACAGTTGTATGGATAAAAAAAGGAACTTAAAGGATTGACAATTAATTTAAAATGCATACTGATCTCACACGAAAAATCATCTACACCACCCATAAGATCCTTCTCGTTTGCTAGCCCACAGGCCTCTTTTCGTCCTCTTTCCTACTCCCTATTTATGGCTCTTTTCATCCTCTTTCCTACCATGAATCTCTGGTTTTCATGGCTCTGGCTATGCTTGCGCATAGAAACTTAAAACAAGCATGGTGAGAGCGACTTGCAGAGAAGAAGACTGGAGCTCCAAATAGAGAATGAGGTTCGGCCTCTTGATAGCCCAATGCTTTTTTTCCCAAATTGTTGGAAGTTAAACAGATAAATGAAATCATAAGAAGATTGATAAGGCTCAAATCACAAAGGAAAGGGGCCTATATCCTTGTGAATTGAGTGACTGACATATTTTCTTTGAGTCTTGATTGATGAATAAAATGTGGAGGAAGAAAAGATCATTGAGATTTATCCCTGAGTATTTTTGCAAAGCATACATGCAACAAAGCTATGTTACTTAGCCAATTAGATCGAAATGAATTTACCTGATGAATATAATTGTCAAGATGAATTTGCAATGATTCTAGCTTTCATCAACAACTATTTCTCCACTCTATTATATGAAGGATATTCAAATATTGGCCATGGAACCTCCTACTCCATCTTAGTATTGCTAACATCCTGATTAAGGTTTTGAGGCTTTCTGGAACCTAGAATGCGGCCTGCAAAGAAACTATTCAGCAAACATAGAACCGGCAAAGAAACTATTCAGCAAACATAGAACCTGATGGAAGGATGAATTATTGGAATTTGTACTGAGATCAGTGAAAGGTGAAGAGTCAATCTTGTATGGATTGGTTGCACACCAAGTAACCTTTTTTCCTCGCTGAATATGTTTTCTGAGAATGAGTTTTTTTAAGATATGTAATCCGATGTCATACATGGAAAGACATAAGATTAGGACACTGAAGGATTGTGGATCAAACCCCACCATCATGTAGTACCTCTCTTGGAGAACATAACATCTTTCTGGGGGAAGTGAATCTCTATGACATAGTGCAAGGTTCTCATCATGAAATTGAGATCTGGTTCTCCTTTTGTCAGATGGATCCGCAACATTGTTCCCAACAACTTCAATGAGTTTTTCAGCCCATTTAGGCCTAGGATTAGGAATAGGAGATGTATCTGGATTTGGTTCCACTTGGTCCTCATTTTCGAATTCTAACACTGAATCATCATAAGAAACATCAACATGTGCAAATGGTTTAGGTAGAACATTTTTACCTTCCTTTTAAAATGGTTTCATATCTTTCACTGGATCTTTTTTGAATTGGACACTTAGATATGAGTATGGAAAAAAGTGTGAGAACTCATATGCCTTGGAGGGATGATTTGCAACACCTTTAGCTATCAACTCCCCAGTAAATCAGGTCCCATCAACTCCCTAGTAAATCAGGTCCCAAAACAAATCTCTTTGGTGAACCAGTGTGTGTCATCTGGTAAACATATAACAAATTTGCTACTAAAGAAGGTACATATAGAACATTTTTGAACACTCCATGTTCGAATTCTATTGTGCCCTTCCCTGCAGCTGGAATCTAAGTATCATATCCCATACAAATACTTCAACCATCAATGAGATTTAAAGAATAAAATGACTCTTTGGAGGAAACCTTATGGTTGGAGGCTCTAGAGTTTAGGAGGAAGGCTTGAGATTTTGAAAATACAGCTTTCAATGCATGGCATCTCTCATATTTCTCAGGATCATCTGACTTGCTTCCATAATCAATATTCATTGTGCCTTCTAGGAGAGAAATGTGGTATTTCTCAAGAAGTCTGGCCATTTGATGCATAGTTTTATTCATAAATTCTATCTCTCGATGGTTTTCTCTTTTGCAATAAGGACACTTGGTCTTTTCACCCTTCTTATGCTTATCCTTCTTGGAACTCATTGCTTCATATAAATAACTAAGCTTCTCCTTTGGTTTGGATTCAAAATTTATCTTGTCATTTCCCTTCTGCTTCCATTTAGCATTAGAATTTGTTGACTCCTTGACCAAAATAACCTAATTTTGGATGGTTGCAGGGCTCCCATTTGGATAAGTTTATCTTGTTCTTGGATCAGGGATTCCATGAATTCATATAGAGAATGCATTCACTAATTTGGATTTGTTAGTCTCCTAGAGTGGAAAGTGGACACAAAAACTAAAAATTCAGTGCCAAGCTTGTTTAGACTTGACAGCACCAGTTGCTCATCCTTCTTATCAGTTCCACACTATTTGCATTTCATTACAAGGACTCGAATTTAGTGAAAAAACTATTGGATGGTTTCGAAATTGATGGGTTGAAGAGAAATGAGTTCATCCTCCATAATGTGTCCTCTCAGCTCATATTGATTTCCAAAAATTGATTCGAGCTTCAACCAAACCTTCCTTGGTGTCTTCAAGCCATCGAGATGGAAGAACAATTTGTTGATGAAATTGTCATTGATGCCAACATGGACTTGTAGTGGCCCCACAGGATGTCATTGATACCACCAAGTCCCACCTGTAGTGCTTTGACCCCTTACAGAGTGGGTTTGTGCCTTGAAGCACCTTGTACCCGGTTGAAAAGGTCCATGTACCCACAAGGCTGGATCTTGATGCCACCACCTTGTTGAAGATGTTGAAGACCCTGCTGATGGCATTGAAGACCCTGGAGATGGTCCTGAATACCTTACAGAAGTTGGAGAAGCCATAGATGGGTTGGAGAATCATTAATGACCCATTCTGTGGTCATTCATGCTCTGATGGTGCCATGGTACCCTAAGAGAAGGTCTGGAAACCCCACAGGTGATGTCATGATGGATCTTGACCCATAGAGGTCCCCTTGCGTGGCTAAGGTGGTTGAAGAAGCCCATGATGCTTCTTGCTTGATGGACCCACATTTGTTAAATGGCATGATGAAGGCACCCACACACGTATGATGGCACTTGGACACTTGCTTGCATGATTGGGTTAATGTGGTCATGATATGATGATTCCCTTATCACTTGTGGTGAACTTGAATATATGGTGACCTTGAAGACAAAACCTAAATGATGATACAATGACATCATTGGATGGCTTGATGAGGTGGAGCACACCCTTAAATGTGGTAATTTTAATGACATGAACAAAGGAAAAAAAGGAAGACATAGAACCCATTTTGATGACCTTGATGCCCTTGATATGGAAAAGAAGATTGAAAAAAAAACAATCCTAAATGGTATGGCAAATGTTGGCTTTAAATTGGGAAAATACTTAAAAGAAACACTCATTAAATTCAATGAAATAATCTTGTAAAGTCGGCCAGCATTTATGAATTATAATTATTAATTTAAAAAAAAAAATATGAAAAAAAAAATATTTTTTATACATGTCGGCTCCAAAAATATTTTGGAAAACCAGTATAAATACCCCATTCGAAATTCATTTTGCAAAGTGAAAATATGAGAAATCCGGGTGAGCTCCGAGGCTGTTATTTTTCGTGGACTGAGGTAGCCATACTAAGGAAATTCGCAGGTGCAGACAGAGAGAAAATTCGGACTATCCACTGAGGAAAATTCAGGTGCACCAACAGCCAATTTTTCTTTTAACAGCAGTCAAAGGTCCGAATTTGTTGCAGCAGTGTGCAATCACCTTTTCAGCATGTTAAGTAATCCAAATTTTTCTCTTGCAGCAGCAATGATGCCCTAACTTGTAACAGTATTGAAGGCTCTCAAAATTTACAGCAGTCAAGAGGTCAACTCGAAGGCAACAATTAATTTTTTGTTTGTTTGTTGTGTACAGCCAGTTTTCCACAGAGATCTTTTGGTAACATATTTTGGGGATTAATTCTTTGCTGCAATACACAGCCCGAAACTTAATGAATCTCTGTGACATATCTAGCACTAAAAATTCCTAAATTTTTACCTTCTTAGAGTTTGAACTTTCATGCTTGAACAGTCCACCATATAGTCTGAATTTGGAAGTTTAAACAGTCCGAATACTTGTGCTAATACAGTCCAGATTTTATGTACTTGACAGAGGTTGGATGATGGTTATTGTTGCTCTACCTACAATCTGAATTTGAGTGCTTGAACTGTCCTTTTTTTTGGGGTTCTTGATAGAGTTTTTAGTTGATGATATTGATACCTTTTTCACATACATGTTTGATGACAAGACTGAGCCTTCATGGCTGATATTATTTGGACACAGACAGTCCCGAGTTTGACTGAAGGGTGACTATCATACACAATCCAAATTGGAATTTGAAGTTCAAGTCTGCAAGTGTACACAACCCAGTTTTGGGATGTGTTTGCGGTTATCTTCCATTCATTATGCAATCTTGAATGTGAGATCATCTACAGTATACATACAGTCCCTAAGTTGACATAAGTTTGGATCTTCTACAGTAGCTTGTTTGTATTTATTTACAGTCATATAAGGCAGCAGCAATAAAAGTATATAGAATGATTTTTATATCAAAGAGTTAAAATTCTTCTACAGTGATCATTACTTTCATACAGTCCCAAACTTGTTGATGCCATCTAGAGTGGTTAAGGTCATATTGATAGACAAGATATGTATGCAACCAATGAATGAGATCTTTGAGATGGACTGCTAAGGTAAGATCATACATAATCTACAATACAATGCATACTTGTTGAAACTACTGATGATACTATGATGATGATATAATGATGATGCATTAAACCCTATGGTGATGATGCACCTTTACACACTATGTTGCATAACCTATGATGATACAGAGTTGGATTGTGATAGACCTTGTTGATGATAATGATGCAATCTGTGATGATAAACTAGGTCATCTACAGCAGTGACTTCTTTGGACATCTGAGGTTACTAACAGTCCTCTGATAGCTTGACACACAGCTTGAGTATGAGATGTTTGAAAGATAAAGCGGTATACTCAGTGGTGTATTTATGAATTGTGAAGTTGCATGATAATTCCATATTGATGCATGCTATGTAGATGATTCTTTGATAATGATACAGGATATAATGATGAGAGCAGACATATATGCACACTTGTACATGATAATGAGTGCCTTGTTCTATGATGATACCTAATTATGCATGCTTGATGCACCTGTTGATAATGATGATTTGTTGATGAAGATGATGCTTGAACAACATAAGAGCAGACTAGATGATGGGCTGACCCTTGTGCTTGAAATGAAGCTTGAGTAGTACAACTAATGATCAGTGTTGACTAGTAAAGTTGACGCACTTGAGCAGAAGAGTGTTGCAGCAGTATTGATGAGATTAATGAGCAGAATTTTGTGATTGAATGTTCTGATGTATACAGACCTTAATGATGACATGCCTTGTGCACTTTGATGAAGCATACCCTATGCTGATGTTAAAGACCTTGTTGGTGATCTTATGCTTAGACAGACCTTGATGATGATGATGCATGCAGATTGACATAATTGTTGATGATGTTGACAAGCAGCAGGGTAGATTGATATGATGTGTATAAGGATGATTGTATGATGCTGGCAGCAATTTGATGGACAGTATGATGTATCCATGGTTATGTTCAGAATGATGATGAACGAATGATGAGACAGTATGTTAATGCTGATTGAAGAGGTGCTAGAGATAAGTGCTGGTGTAATGTGACAGTGATGAAAATGTGTTGAGACATTGAGCTTAAATTATACATGCAAGCTTGACTTGCATTTGAGGTTAGGATACCTCAAACCCTTCTTAGCAGGGTCTAAGAAAACCAGGCAGGGTCCTGGATGCAAAGTAGGTGCTCTTTGTATCAATAGGTGCTGATTTTACCTAACAGTTGTAGCCGAACCAAAACTAATACAAAAAGATTACAAAATTATATGGTGTTGTGTTCTTTTGTGTTATGGTTCTTGATGATTCAAATGCTTATGCTATGTGAATGATGAAGTGAAAGATGTTTATGAAATGATTATGAGATTGGTAGAATGATGAATTGATAGTTAATTGTGAGAAGTTAAGAAAAGTGATAAAATAGGCTTTACACTGATTCACCCCCCCCTCTCAGTGTCTAACAATTGGTATCAGAGCCGGCCTTCGTCACAAGCCTAGCAAGCTTGAAGGAGATCCTTAGATAGAATGGAGGAAAAGAAAGAGTCATCAAGCAATGACGTGCCTATACTTGATATTACAGATTATTTTAGTTGGAGGAGCAAAATGAAGGCTTATCTAAAGAAGTTCGGTATTTGGGAAATTGTTATCAATCCACCCGCTCCATCAAACAAGAAAGGAAAAACAGCTGCACAGAAGAAAGCAAAGAAGGACAACACTACAGCCTTGAAGTTCCTCTTGGATGGAATTCCCAGCTCAGTGAAGGAAAGTGTAGGAGAGAACACTTCAGCAAAAGACCTGTGGTGCAAGTTGGAAAGTGAGTATCAGAAGGCGAGACCAGAACCTGAAAAGACAGACCAGGAATCAGAAGACAAGCCCCTAGAAGAGCTCAAACAAGAAGAGGACTCTAGTAAAGGGATGAACTCTTGTGATTATGATAGCTTGTGTGATGAAATTGAGAAGGTTCTTGTAGATGACGATGAAGCAATGTTGAAAGGTAAACAGAGAATTATAAACTATGTATGCAACATAGATCTCAGAGCTGATTGGTTCTTGAACGAAGTTGATCTTAATCAATCCGATTACAATATGTTTAGGACGACAACCTTTGATTATATGGATAATATCCAAAAGCAGAATGTTGAAATCAAGGATTTGCTTAAGAAACTTAAGCATAAAGGAGTAGGTTGGCTGAAATTGCTGAAGGAAAAGGAAGAAGAAAAAGAAAAGCTAAAGATTGATTTGATCGATCTAACCCTAGAACAAAAGAACCATGTTAAAGATTCAAAAATCCTTGAAGAAGCAAGAGAGGAAAATCTTGATCTAAAAACTCAGCTAGAAGAAGCCAAGAAAATAGAAGAAGCATTAATAGATCAATTGGAAGAACAAGAAGTGACAAATCAGAAGCATGAGTTTGATATTGTCAATCTCAGAAAGAAGATTGAAAAATCAAAGCGTCATGAGAAGTTCAACAACAACTCTGTCAAGTTCCAGGACAGTTCAATTGTCCTAGATAAGATCTTAGATTGCCAAAGATCTCCACTCAACAAAACTGGTCTTAGTTACAAGAAGAACAAAGAAAAATATGAAGATGACACTTGGTATCTGACTCACTCCAGAAGTAGGTCCATCAACGTCCAAAGCTGCTCCCCATTCACCTGCACATGACAACAAGGACTTTGGAAGTTCAAAGATGAAACAAGGAGTTAGGTCTATTCCTCAAAGTAACTTCATAAAAGAAACAACTCCAAGACCCTGGTATGAAAGGGCTTCAATGGTTATTGTTATTTTTGTTCTAACTTTGGTCATAAAGCTGTGGATTGTAGACTCTACAGAAGAAGAAGTGGTGGAAGCCCCAATGACTTAATCAGATGTTGGACATGTAATCAAGTCAGACATGTTGCTGCCACATGTCACAGATTGAGATACTACACCTGTAGTGGGTTTAGCCACAAAGCCCAAGAATGTGCAAGTCAAAGAAGTCAACCAAGAAGGAGTACTTCATATACATCAGCAAGAATATTTAAAGATCAGAAATCAAATGCCTACAGTCAGGGACACTCTCAAGCATAGAGAAATGAAGTTGATCAAAGAAGTGTTGGAATTTCCAACAGCTCAGTCAAATGTTGTTCACATTGCTACACATTGTTGTACGATGAGGTGTTATAGCTGCAGTGGCCTTGGGCACAAAGCTCAAGATTGTTGGAGTACAGGAAAACAATCCTTGAGAAGTTACCTATACAACTCATCAACGAAAGCCAGTACAAATGAAGGAACAAATGCTCAAAGGACAGATGCCAAGAAGCAAGTATGGATGAGAAAGACCGAGCAGTTGCAGATAGGAGAGGTTGATCAGAGCAAGGAGGATGGCTTCCATATGGCAAGCCAAGTGCAAGGTCTCTCAAAGAACTTAACAGACCTTGAGTTCATGAGGCTGGAGAATGAACTCAAAGGAGAAAGGATGGTTACTCCAGGCATACAGACAGGTCCTAGGATTGTGCATATTGACAGGGGGAGTAGTGAGTAGTGATCAGATATTTCAGACACAGGTATGTGGACACCATTTTCCATTGATGCCAAAGGGGGAGAGATGAAGACAAAGGGAGAGATCCAGACAAAAGGGGAGCATGCTCATAGGGGGAGCATGAGTTGTTGTCATCAATGACAAAGGGGGAGATTGTTGATGAAATTGTCATTGATGACAACATGGACTTGCAGTGGCCCCATAGGATGTCATTGATGCCACCAAGTCCCACCTGTAGTGATTTGACCCCTTACAGAGTGGGTTTGTGCCTTGAAGCACCTTGTACCCAGTCGACAAGGTCCATGTACCCACAAGGCTGGATCTTGATGCCACCACCTTGTTGAAGATGTTGAAGACCCTGCTGATGGCATTGAAGACCCTGGAGATGGTCCTGAAGACCTTATAGAAGTTGGAGAAGCCCTAGATGGGTTGGAGAAGCATTAATGACCCATTCTATGGTAATTCATGCTCTGATGGTGCCATGGTACCCTAAGAGAAGGTCTGACAACCCCACAGGTGATGTCATGATGGATCTTGACCCATAGAGGTCCCCTTGCGTGGCTAAGGTGGTTGAAGAAGCCCATGATGCTTCTTGCTTGATGGACCCACATTTTTTAAATGGCATGATGAAGGCACCCACACACGTATGATGGCACTTGGACACTTGCTTGCATGATTGGGTTAATGTGGTCATGATATGATGATGCCCTTATCACTTGTGGTGAACTTGAATATATGGTGACCTTGAAGACAAACCCTAAATGATGATACAATGACATCATTGGATGGATTGATGAGGTGGAGCACACCCTTAAATGTGGTAATTTTAATGACATGAACAAAGGAAAACAAGGAAGACATAGAACCCATGTTGATGACCTTGATGCCCTTGATATGGAAAAGAAGATTGAAAAAAGAAAAAAAAACAATCCTAAATGGTATGGAAAATGTTGGCTTTAAATTGGGCAAATACTTAAAAGAAACACTCATTAAATTCAATGAAATAATCTTGTAAAGTCGGCCAGCATTTATGAATTATACTTATTAATTTAAAAAAAATTATAAAAATAAAATCTTTTTTATACATGTCGGCTCCAAAAATATTTTGGAAAACCAGTATAAACACCCCATCCAAAATTCATTTTGCAAAGTGAAAATATGAGAAATTTGGGTGAGCTCTGAGGTTGTTTTTTTCGTGGACTGAGGTAGCCATACTAAGGAAATTCACAGGTGCATATAGAGAGAAAATTCAGATTGTCCACTGAGGAAAATTCGGGTGTAGCAGTGGACCAAATTTTGCAGCAGCAACCAAATTTTTTTTTAACAGTAGTCAAAGGTCCGAATTTGTTGCAGCAGTGTGCAGTCACCTTTTCAGCATGTTAAGCAATCTGATTTTTTCTTTTGCAGAAGCAATGATTCCCTAACTTGTAACAATGTTGAAGGCTCTCGAAATTTGCAGCAGTCAAGAGGTCAACTCAAAGGCAGCAGTAAAGTTTTTGTTTGTTTGTTGCGTACAGCCTGTTTTCCACAGAGATCTTTTGGTAACATATTTTGGGGATTAATTATTTGCTGCAATACACAGCCAAAACTTGATGAATCTTTGTGACAGATCTAGCACTAAAAAGTCCTAAATTTTTACCTGCTTAGAGTTTGAACTTTCATGCTTGAACAGTCCACCATATAGTCTGAATTTGGAAGTTTAAACTGTCCGAATACTTGTGCTAATACAGTCTAGATTTTATGTACTTGACATAGGTTGGATGATGGTTATTGTTGCTCTACCTAGAATATGAATTTAAGTGCTTGAACTGTCCTTTTTTTTGGGGTGCTTGATAGAGTTTTTAGTTGATGATATTGATACCTTTTTCACATACATGTTTGATGACAAGACTGAGCCTTCACGGCTGATATTCTTTGGACACAGACAGTCCCAAGTTTGACTGAAGGGTGACTATCATACACAATCCAAATTGGACTTTGAAGTTCAAGTCTGCAAGTGTACACAACCCAATTTTGGGATGTGTTTGGGGTTATCTTCCATTCATTACGCAATCTTGAATGTGAGATCATCTACAATATACATACAGTCCCTAAGTTGGCATAGGTTGGGATCTTCTACAGTAGCTTGTCTGTATTTATTTACAGTCATATAAGGCAGCAGCAATAAAAGTATACAGAACGATTTTTATATCAGAGAGTTAAAATTCTTCTACAGTGATCATTACTTTCATACAGTCCCGAACTTGTTGATGCCATCTACAGTGGTTAAGGTCATCTTTATAGACAAGGTATGTATGCAACCAATGAATGAGATCTTTGAGATGCACTGCTAAGGTAAGATCATACATAATCTACAATACAATGCATACTTGTTGACACTACTGATGATACTATGATGATGATATAATGATGATGCATTAAACCCTATGGTGATGATGCACCTTTACACACTATGTTGCATACCCTATGATGATACAGAGTTGGATTGTGATAGACCTTGTTGATGATAATGCTGCAATTTGTGATGATAAACTAGGTCATCTACAACAGTGACTTCTTTGGACATCTGAGGTTACTAACAGTCCTCTGATAGCTTGACACACAGCCTGAGTATGAGATGTTTGAAAGATAAAGCGGTATACTCAGTGGTGTATTTATAAATTGTGAAGTTTCATGATAATTCCATATTGATGCATGCTATGTATATGATGCTTTAATAATGATACATGATATAATGATGAGAGCAGACATATATGCACACTTGTACATGATAATGAGTGCCTTGTTCTATGATGATGCCTAATTATGCATGCTTGATGCACCTGTTGATAATGATGATTTGTTGATGAAGATGATGCTTGAACAACATAAGAGCAGACTAGATGATGGGCAGACTCTTGTGCTTGACATGATCCTTGAGCAGTATAGTTGATGATCAGTGTTGACTAGTAAAGTTGATGCACTTGAGCAGAAGAGTGTTGCAGCAGTATTGATGAGATTAATGAGAAGACTTTTGTGATTGAATGTTCTGATGTATACAGACCTTGATGATGCCATGGCTTGTGCACTTTGATGAAGCATACCCTATGATGATGTTCAATACCTTGTTGGTGATCTTATGCTTAGAAAGACCTTGATGATGATGATGCATGCAGATTGACATAATTGTTGATGATGTTGACAAGCAGCAGGGCAGATTGATATGATGTGTATAAGGATGATTGTATGATGTTGGCAGCAGTTTGATGGATAGTATGATGTATTCATGGTTATGGTCAGAATGATGTGCCTGACAGAATGATGATGAACGACTGATGAGATAGTATGTTAATGCTGATTGAAGAGGTGCTAGAGATAAGTGTTGGTGTAATGTGACAGTGATGAAAATGTGTTGAGACACTGAGCTTAAATTGTAAATGCAAGCTTGACTTGCATTTGAGGTTAGGATACCTCAAACCATTCTTAGCAGGGTATAAGAAAACCAGGCAGGGTCCTGGATGCAGAGTAGGTGCTGATTTTACCTAACGGTTGTAGCCGAACCAAAACTAATACAAAAATATTACAAAATTATATGGTGTTGTGTTCTTTTATGTTATGGTTCTTGATGATTCAAATGCTTATGCTATGTGAATGATGAAGTGAAAGATGTTTATGAAATGATTATGAGATTGGTAGAATGATGAATTGATAGTTAATTGTGACAAGTTAAGAAAAGTGATAAAATAGGCTTTACACTGATTCACCCCCTGCTCTCAGTGTCTAACACAATTCTCTGGAAATGTGAATACACATGAAACCAAAAGGTTCATCTAACTTGTTCAGGTACTCGAATTTTTCAATAGCTGCATGGGGTTCGAACTCCTTTCCCATGGTGACCCTTTACATACTCTTACTGCAAAAGGAATATGCATATATGCCCTCTAGTCCAAGTAATTGAAATCTATGAGGATTTTGGGTGTCAAAGGATTGAAATTATCCATCTTGTAGTAGTTGCGGCAACACAAAATTCTTTGGATTCTTCACAAAACCTACATAAAACTGGAAATTTGAAGGTAAACAATCTCTATAGAGCTCTTATACCATGTAAAATTATCAATTCCAGAATATCTTTAGTTTTAATTGAACCTTGATGTGAAAGAAGAATGAAGGAGATTAATTTGCAGTGAAAGATTCTTGGAAATCACTGGGAAATTGAATCATGAAAGAAAAACTCAAAAAACGTCAATAACTGGTGTCATATTACATTAAACTATGTAAACACATAATATAATACAAAAGAGAGAATTCGAATTACCCAAGAGTAATTCGAATCTTATATTGTAGCCATGACTAGAAGTGGAAAAATTACCTCTGTAAACAAACTAGTGCAACTCCAGATAGCTGGTTCAGTCAATAACCAATTAGCTGACATTGGGAGACAAACATGGGCATGTAGGAACATGGGACTAACTGAAGGTGAACTGAGGGTGAACTGAGGGAGGTAATGGGAGGTTGAATCCAGTTCGGTGAGAGCTAAGTGAAAGTAGGACTACCGTAACTTAGTGTGGACTCCTAAAATCTAGATCCTAAAATTATCCTGGACTCCTAAAATATAGGTATTTGTCTCTGGAGATCCTAAATTTATGCATGAGAGCCCATCAAGTGGCTAAGGAGGCCAAATAATATCACATAGGCACTAATGAAGTGATAATTATATACTACGATAGAAAACTACTAAAAAAACTAATCAAGGTGGACAAGAAGGATTATTGACCAATCCTAACATCATCCCCCATTCATGAAACTAATTATGTCTCATCAAGATCATCCCTCCCTAGTGATGAAGAATTATTTGATTCCATAACTTCTTTCCTTGAAACTTATGTTAAACCTCAATATTCTCCTAGCTAAGAAACCCATATTGTTTCAAGTTGGCTAACCCCCCTCCTTGTAATACCCCCATTTTGACCCTTAAAATGCATTGGCTTTATATGTAAATATTGTGTATATACGATGTACGATTCCTAGCTTGGAGATCAAGGTCAAGGCCCGGCTAGTGAATGCTCGAGTATTAAAGGCAAGTATTTTATATTATGTTATCCATGTTCTAGTAATCCATGGACAATTGTAAAAGCATGCAAATACTTTTAATGCAAATAAAATATGAAGAGTTGGCTATGGAAGAAACTAAAATGAGGGGTCCATGTGTATCCTCTAGGGAGAGGTGAGGGGGTTGTGGGATTGAAACTTGTGTTTCCAAATGTCATCTTGAGAATGCATCTTGACTTTCCTTGCTGAAATTTATTCATGTTGTAAGATGGTAGTTGAGAAATCAACTTATGCATTAATGAAGAATGGTCAAAACTCACAAATTCATATGGTTGAGTATGAGCATGGTTTACTTGACCCATATGTCATTCTTCTTCATGGGAATTCGTTTTCCATCACCCCCAGTTCATTGTGGAACAACCAGACAACAATTTTCAGCTTGTTATGCATTCCTGACAATGAAATTTGCAGAAATCACAACTTGGAAAGAACCCACGTTTTGAAGTGCCAAAAATGCTCAGAAATTCACGTGAGGAGTGAAATCCAATGGAGAATCCATAGGTACAAACCCCGGGGAAAATTTGAGAGTAGCAAAAACCTGAAAATCCATTACAAGACCCAAATTTACAAGTATGGAAGTTAAATTTTGTGATTCACAGTCACGTGGCCAAATTGGGAAAAATACAATAGTATATTGCAGTGGGAGAGAGTTCATAGGTTGGAATTTCTTGATAAACCCAATGAAGGAAAGAATTTATGAAGGTTTGGAAGCTTGGAAATTTCCATTCCCACCCTGAAGAGCACTGGAGGGAAGGGGCACCTGATGGGCTGTGTAGCAGAGAAGGGGACCTTCCTTGTGTTGGGTGTGGTAGGTATTGTGTGTGTTAAGGCTATCTGAAGCCAAATTGAGATTCTTGTAGCTCTTTGGTTTAGCTCACTGGCTTAGATATATCCTTCCCTAGCTCCCAGCTTGCTTGACAATCCCATTTGTGTGCTGGCTTAACATGAGTATTTGTCCTTATGGATGTGAGTGAGCATGAGGAGTTCCTCCTTAGTGGATAAATCGCCTAGCTCAGGGGTGGTATCTTAGCTAAAATAATATAGGTTGGATAGAGACCTACAGTTGGGTGGAACATTGCACTTCCATAGCTAGTTTCTTGGGCAACTTCAATTAAAAGATAAGTGCTTACTATGTTTTTAATTATGCCCAATTTATGTGTTATGAATGTTTATTTATTCACGTCAATTTGAATGAAATGGCCAATTTGAATTATTCAGTAGGAGGCCTATGCATAGCATGAGAATGAGATTAATTTTGTGTGTGATTGTTTTATTATTATGCTTGTGATAGAAATGTTGGTGTGTGCATGTTATGCAGGTGTTGATATAGTTAATTCTGCTGTGTATTTAAATTATGCATTGCACGTATTTAAATAGTTGTGAATTTTGTAGTATGGTCAAGGGATGCAAATTAGCACCACGTATAGATGCTCATGTTCCCTCTATGTGTTAGATTGATGGGAGGGGACATGAAAATCCTCCAACCACTTCATTTGTTTAGTTTAGTGAGGGAGGCCAGAGCAAGCAACCAAGATAGTAATGGAACATATAACAATTCATTCTATTGTCGAATTCCAGAGTCAGTTCCCTATAAATTATATAGTGATAACCTCACCTAAATTCATATTCGAATCCATACCCAAATCACGATAGAGATAGGGACCCTGTAGAGCCTACCATTTCAAGGCGCAAATCAAAGCAACGTGATACGACAAGTGATAAGAATTGTAAAAGAAATGGATGATAGTATTAACAATCCAGGTTTCTTCATTTTCACACCATAGCATCACCAGTTACATGGGTATATTGTGGGATATTTACATCAATGAACGAATCTATTTAAGATAAAAATCAACCTAAATCCCAACCTAGGGTCTCAGGATTTCCAAAAACATATAGGGGTTAGGATGATAAACAAACTTGGGAATGAAGAACTTGGAAGTCCAAGGATAAGAACCTAATGGTTGACAATCTATGGTCATCGCTATTTGCATAACTCCAAACCCCATTAACCTTCCGCTGGAAATTCTCTCCACTACCAAGAACTGATGCTCATTTTTCCTTCTTTCCTCAATAGTTCCTCGATTTGTACCGTGAAATCCCTAGGGTTAGGGTAAATGCAGGTCCCATTTTAAGGAGGCTATCGGTAATAAAATTGTGAAGAGGGGTTTGTAATGGTTGTTTTTGGGATGTCCATGACAATATTTGTCGAAAAAATGGTAGATTGAAGAACTCAAACTTTATTTCAACCCAAACCTGATATGAATTGGAGTAGAGAATTTCTAATAATATTCAAGAATGTTTTTCTACAAGAAATTACACAAAACCCCTCCAATATCCATACATCATAATAATGAACTAGACACAAATTACCATCATACCCTAACACATTAGTGCACAAAGATTGAACGCATGACTACTTTGTTGCCATGTTTCATTTTGCACAAGATTTTAACCATTACAAGATGAAGACTATTTTTTTTAATACCAATAAAAAATTAATAAAACCCTAGTTAAAAATATTTTGCGAGCTTCTCCTCATCCTACTTGACAAGATTGGAAAAGGATGATGGTTTTGATGGGTTTTTCTTCACTAGCCATGACTAGCTAGTGACTTCACACTCAAATAAAACCCCTCTTTCTAGTGAAAATAAAAAATAAAACCCCTCTTCCAAGTGAAAATCAAAAGAAAAACTAAAATCCTTAACTAATTGACAGTTACAGCTTGGACATGCCTTTTCCCACTAGAGGGTTTCATGGACAAACAATGAAAGAATGGGTTGTATGGCAATTTCTTTTTTGGTTTCTTACTTTTATATTTTGTATAGTTAATTTTAAAATTTTGTATATTATATAGAAATAACTTTAATGTTATATAGCTATCAAATATTATGATCTTTATCTATGATAGTTATAAATATATGTTAGAAAAATATAAAAATAAACAAGCAAACAACAATAACAATCGCATCTCTGAATCATAAAAATTGTTTTACGATTTTTTAAATTTTAACATTCCAAATGGATTAAGGGGTAGGGATCTCTAAATTCATATGTAACGCTAAAATTTGGAAAATCGTAGTATAAGTCCCCTGGTAATCTATGTCAAACATGCTCATGGGTCACCGAGTTATATCATCTCTAGAGGGCATATTAATGTTTGGACTAATTCATATTAATATAGTTGTAGTTAATGTTATCTAGTTTTAATTTTTATCCCTAGATAAAATAAGTCAAATTTTGTCATTTTTAGTTGTGTGACTTATTATTTATTTGTATTTTTTATCCGATGACTAAATTAGTCATTTTTATTTGTGTTTCTCAAATTTAGTCATATTTAGCTTAAAAATACTCTCATGACTAACTTTTTAATCCACGTAGTCATTTATTTGCCAGTTTCTACTAGTGATGAATTTGATGCCATCACTGTGAAGGTAAAATTTCGTCTCATTACTTTCATCAAGGTCAACTACCTCACATATTCACACTATATTAAGTCATTTCAAGCTAGTGGCCAACTAAAAGACCTCAAATTTGACACTATGGTGGAGAAGATTGCAGTGAAAGAGAAAACCTTTGGAAAGAAGTCATTTTAGCCCACTAGAGAGACCGTGTTCCTTGCTTAGAAATGGAAGAATCAACCACATGTTTCTTCTAGAGGATATGGAAACAAAAGAGGATGTGGAAGAAATAACTTTAGAGGCGGGAGGTAGACACAACCATGATGAGAGACCTGATATTCAATGTATTCGTTGTGGCAAGAAAGGATATGAAGAAACGACATGCATAATTCCATGGGATAAGATCATAGAGAAGAAAGAGAAGACAGAGTAGAATTAAGGTAGAGGAAAGCTAATGAGTATGGTAAAGTTCATGAATCTTCTCATTTCATTATTGCACATTGTAATGTTGGCATAAATGAAGTTTTGTTTAATAATTCATTTGCATCTTGGAGAGATACTTTGTTGCTTAACACTCCAACAACCTCCCAAATGAAATTTAGAAAATACATCTATGAATAATTGAATAATGATGTAGACAGTGCATTATATTTTGCAAACAAATCCAACCACAAACCCAAGGGAATTGACACCAGTAGGCTCAAGTTGATTGGATTTCCTGACTTTCTATTGCATAATGTTCTCTATCTTCAAAAGTTCAACGAAGAAACTTGATGTCTCTTGTGCACATTTGACAACAAGGCCATTCCATCCACATATTCGATGGACAAGTTAAGATAGGGGGATCCTTTGACAATCAAGTCATCATGAATGGATGTGAAGATGAGATACCATTGAAGCTGAAAGGTACATCTGTAAGAGCACATAATTTTGCAAACCTCTCTTTGCAATATGTTGAAGGTACATTGTCTTCCAGATTTTTTGTGGCAAGCTAGATATGTGATAATGATGGCTGTAGATATGTGGATAAGAATGGTGGCTGTAGTTTTCCTACCATTCCAAAGAAGTTGAAACAATGTGCTTCTTGTATTCTTGTATTTGTCCTTATGGATGTGAGTGAGCATGAGTAGTTCCTCCTTAGTGGATACATCGCCTAGCTCAGGGGTGGTATCTTAGGTAAAATAATATAGGTTGGATAGAGACCTACAGTTGGGTGGAACATTGCACTTCCATAGCCAGTTTCTTGGGCAACTTCAATTAAAATATAAGTGCTTACTATGTTTTTAATTATGCCCATTTTATGTGTTATGAATGTTTATTTATTCACGTCAATTTGAATGAAATGGCCAATTTGAATTATTTAGTAGGAGGCCTATGCATAGCATGAGAATGAGATTAATTTTGTGTGTGATTGTTTTATTATTATGCTTGTGATAGAAATGTTGGTGTGTGCATGTTATGCAGGTGTTGATATAGTTAATTCCACTGTGTATTTAAATTATGCATTGCATGTATTTAAATAGTTGTGAATTTTGTAGTATGGTCAGGGGATGCAAATTAGCACCACGTATAGATGCTCATGTTCCCTCTGTGGGTTAGATTGATGGGAGGGGACATGAAAATCCTCCAACCACTTCATTTGTTTAGTTTAGTGAGGGAGGCCAGAGCAAGCAACCAAGATAGTAATGGAACATATAACAATTCATTCTGTTGTCAAATTCCAGAGTCAGTTCCCTATCAATTATATAGTGATAACCTCACCTAAATTCATATTCGAATCCATACCCAAATCACGATAGAGATAGGCACCCTGTAGAGCCTACCATTTCAAGCCGCAAATCAAAGCAACGTGATACGGCAAGTGATAAGAATTGTAAAAGAAATGGATGATAGTATTAACAATCCAGGTTTCTTCATTTTCACACCATAGCATCACCAGTTACATGGGTATATTGTGGGATATTTACATCAATGAACGAATCTATTTAAGATAAAAATCAACCTAAATCCCAACCTAGGGTCTCAGGATTTCCAAAAACATATAGGGGTTAGGATGATAAACAAACTTGGGAATGAAGAACTTGGAAGTCCAAGGATAAGAACCTAATGGTTGACAATCTATGGTCATCGCTATTTGCATAACTCCAAACCCCATTCACCTTCCGCTGGAAATTCTCTCCACTACCAAGAACTGATGCTCATTTTTCCTTCTTTCCTCAATAGTTCCTGGATTTGTACCGCGAAATCCCTAGGGTTAGGGTAAATGCAGGTCCCATTTTAAGGAGGCTATCGGTAATAAAATTGTGAAGAGGGGTTTGCAATGGTTGTTTTTGGGATGTCCATGACAATATTTGTCGAAAAAATGGTAGATTGAAGAACTCAAACTTTATTTCAACCCAAACCTGATATGAATTGGAGTAGAGAATTTCTAATAATATTCAAGAATGTTTTTCTACAAGAAATTACACAAAACCCCTCCAATATCCATACATCATAATAATGAACTAGACACAAATTACCATCATACCCTAACACATTAGTGCACAAAGATTGAACGTGTGACTACTTTGTTGCCATGTTTCATTTTGCACAAGATTTTAACCATTACAAGATGAAGACTATTTTTTTTAATACCAATAAAAAATTAATAAAACCCTAGTTAAAAATATTTTGCGAGCTTCTCCTCATCCTACTTGACAAGATTGGAAAAGGATGATGGTTTTGATGGGTTTTTCTTCACTAGCCATGACTAGCTAGTGACTTCACACTCAAAGAAAACCCCTCTTTATAGTGAAAATAAAAAATAAAACCCCTCTTCCAAGTGAAAATCAAAAGAAAAACTAAAATCCTTAACTAATTGACAGTTACAGCTTGGACATGCCTTTTCCCACTAGAGGGTTTCATGGACAAACAATGAAAGAATGGGTTGTATGGCAATTTCTTTTTTGGTTTCTTACTTTTATATTTTGTATAGTTAATTTTAAAATTTTGTATATTATATAGAAATAACTTTAATGTTATATAGCTATCAAATATTATGATCTTTATCTATGATAGTTATAAATATATGTTAGAAAAATATAAAAATAAACAAGCAAACAACAATAACAATCACATCTCTGAATCATAAAATTTGTTTTATTATTTTTTAAATTTTAACATTCCAAATGGATTAAGGGGTAGGGATCTCTAAATTCATATGTAACGCTAAAATTTGGAAAATCATAGTATAAGTCCCCTGGTAATGTATGTCAAACATGCTCATGGGTCACCGAGTTATATCATCTCTAGAGGGCATTAATGTTTGGACTAATTCATATTAATATAGTTGTAGTTAATGTTATCTAGTTTTAATTTTTATCCCTAGACAAAATAAGTCAAATTTTGTCATTTTTAGTTGTGTGACTTATTATTTATTTGTATTTTTTATCCGATGACTAAATTAGTCATTTTTATTTGTGTTTCTCAAATTTAGTCATATTTAGCTTAAAAATACTCTCGTGACTAACTTTTTAATCCACGTAGTCATTTATTTGCCAGTTTCTACTAGTGATGAATTTGATGCCATCACTGTGAAGGTAAAATTTCGTCTCATTACTTTCATCAAGGTCAACTACCTCACATATTCACACTATCTTAAGTCATTTCAAGCTAGTGGCCAACTAAAAGACCTCAAATTTGACACTATGGTGGAGAAGATTGCAGTGAAAGAGAAAAACTTTGGAAAGAAGTCAGTTTATCCCACTAGAGAGACCGTGTTCCTTGCTTAGAAATGGAAGAATCAACCACATGTTTCTTCTAGAGGATATGGAAACAAAAGAGGATGCGGAAGAAAGAACTTTAGAGGCGGGAGGTAGACACAACCATGATGAGATACCTAATATTCAATGTATTCGTTGTGGCAAGAAAGGATATGAAGAAAAGACATGCATAATTCCATGGGATAAGATCATAGAGAAGAAAGAGAAGACAGAGTATAATTAAGGTAGAGGAAAGCTAATAAGTATGGTAAAGTTCATGAATCTTCTCATTTCATTATTCCACATTGTAATGTTGGCATAACTGAAGTTTTGTTTAATAATTCATTTGCATCTTGGAGAGATACTTTGTTGCTTAACACTCCAACAACCTCCCAAATGAAATTTAGAAAATACATCTATGAATAATTGAATGATGATGTAGACAGTGCATTATATTTTGCAAACAAATCCAACCACAAACCCAAGGGAATTGACACCAATAGGCTCAAGTTGATTGGATTTCCTGATTTTCTATTGCATAATGTTCTCTATATTCAAAAGTTCAACGAAGAAACTTGATGTCTCTTGTGCACATTTGACAACAAGGCCATTCCATCCACATATTCGATGGACAAGTTAAGATAGGGGGATCCTTTGACAATCAAGTCATCATGAATGGATGTGAAGATGAGATACCATTGAAGCTGAAAGGTACATCTGTAAGAGCACATAATTTTGCAAACCTCTCTTTGCAATATGTTGAAGGTACATTGTCTTTCGGGATTTTGTGGCAAGCTAGATATGTGATAATGATTATGATAGTATTTTTTTTTGGATAAGAATGGTGGCTGTAGTTTTCCTACCATTCCAAAGAAGTTGAAACAATGTGCTTCTTGTATTCTTGGAAAACATAGTAAGCAACCTTTCCATGATTCACATTCCAAAGCATGTAGGAAATTAGAGTTAATACACTCAGACTTGTGTGGCCCCATGCTTGTTTCTTCTACAAATGATAATAAATATCTCAATAATTTTATTGATGATTACACCAAGATGTGTTGGGTTTATTTATTGAAGCATAGATCTGAAGCATTTGAATCACTTTAAAAAATCCAGTTGCGGATTGAGAATGAAGCACAATCTCATATTGGCACTCTTTGTAGTGATAATGAAAAATAATACAATTTTAATTAATTTGAAAAGTACCTTTTCCAACATGGGATTTATATGCATTAAACCATTGTATCATATAATTATTAGTAGAATGGTGTAGCAAAAGAATGAATATGACACTCTTGAATATGGTACGCTCCATGTTATTTTTGAAAAATGTGAAATTGGCATTTTGGGGTGATGCAATCCTATGTGAAATATATTGGAGAAACACAATTCCATTTCATTCTCTTACCAACAAGACTCGACGTAGAATGTGGTATGGCCTCATTCCTTTGGTGAGGCATCTCAGGATCTTTAGATCCAACTATTATGCCTTAATTCCACAGGAACAAAGAAACAAGCTTAGTGCAAGGACTCAAAAGTGAATCTTCTTAGGGCACCCAAATAACACCAAGACATATCATTTTTATGATGAGGTAAATAAAAAGTTTATACTTTCTATATATGTCATTTTTCTTGAAATCAATAGAAATGAAATGATTATTGAGAGATAACTTGATCATATGGATAAATTTACCCATAATAAAGACATTTTATGAATTTGAAAATGGGATTCCGCATATTGAATGGGGGATCCCTATATTGGATCAATCTTTCGAATCTCCATTCACAGCATCATATCCCCCACATGAATAATTTCCCACCACTTCAGTAGAACATGAGGTTCAATTGGATGATGTGATTGAGAGGATTGGAATATTGAGTCTTGAAGAGAATGAAACACCGCCAAATAAGAAACCCGGATCATCACATAAAGTTCCAAAGTGGGTCATGAAGACACTTGAAAGTGTTCATCCTTATGAAGTCGAAAAGACGGGAACTGAAAGTTTGACAAGACAAGAAGATGGAGGATATGCAAATAATTCAAATCCAGGGGATGTAGATCATATGGATGTTTCATATGCTTGTGAATTGAATTTATTTGCTAACCTTAAACCAAATTCCTTTGAATAAGCTACTTCTCATGATGAGTGGAAAGAATCCATGTATAATGAATACAATGCTCTCATAAAAATGGGACATGCAAGTTGGCAGACATCCATTTGGATCCAAACTAATTGGTTGTAAGTGGGTGTACACCAATACAAACAAATCTTATGGCTCACTTGAAAAGCATAAGATGAGGCTTCTGGAAAAAGGTTTTGCACATAAATAAGGAATTTCCTATGAGGAGAATTTCTCCCCCATAGAAAAATGGGCTGCCATTTGTACTATACTAGATTTGGTTGCACATAATGGGTATAAATTTCATCAAATGCATGTAAAGACTGCTTTATTGAATGGATAATTGAAAGATAATGTCTTCATTTCTCACCCAGAAGGTTTTGTTGTGAATAGACAAGAATAGAAGGTATGCAAACTCTTCAAATCTTCTTATGGCCTGAAACAAGCACCTCATGCATGGTATGAAAAGATAACTTAGCATCTTTTGAACTTGAATTTCAAACACTTTAATCTTGATGATGCAACACTATTTGTCAAGAAAATTTGAATATATGTTGTATATCTTGTAGTGTATGTAGATGATTTGTTGATTACATGGACGAACAAAAGCTACATTGCATACATAAATAAAGAATTAAAGAAAGGATGCAACAAAGCACAAACAATTTATGGGGAGTCTTATCTACCTTTCCACCAATAGACTAGATATTTATTTTATTGTTGCAATCCTTTCCAAGGTCATTGAAAAACCTCGTGAAGGACATTGGTTTGCTACAAAAGGAGTTCTAAGATACTTGAAGGGGAATCAAGACTCTGGACTAAAATATTCTAAGGTGGATGACTTCAAATTGAATAGATAATCTTATTTAGACTTTGATGGTGACAAAGAGAATGGAGTGTCTACTTCAAGATCCCTCATGAGTCTTTTATTAATAGTTATCTCTTGAGTATCACACACATAGTTTGGTCATACAGATTCCACGACATAGGAAAAATACATGGATGAAAAATAAGCAACAAAGGAGATTTTAGGCTCATGAAGATACTTGAAGATTTGTATGAGAAGCATGGAATTATGCTCCTCTACTAGTTGAAAATTATTCTACAATTAAGTTGACAAACAATCCCATATTTGATTATCAAACTAAGAGCATCAACACAAAGCACCATTTGCTCAAATATATTGTACATACCAAGACCATTCAGTTCAGTGAGACATTGTTCCATAAGTGATCAAATTGCAGACATATTCACCAAATCACTTGGAAGAGAAAATATTGAAAATGTTAGAAAGATGCTTGGGCTCAGGAATACCCCTTCAGATTAAGGGGGGAATATTGGAAACCTAATCCATAGGGACTATGGTTCTATTTGTAAAATATTGTAAATATATGAGTTTTAGAATAATTTAAAGAGTCACATACTTTTGGAATATGAAAGGGAAAATGTCACTTCTCCTATTGTATTAATAACACCTTCATGATCTATGAAATTCATTCTAGATTGGATTTTCCTATCAACAAACAACTCCATTGACCAATACTAGAAACTCCAGAGTGGATCAAATGAAGCTCTATAGGGGGTCGAATGCATCTTTCAGTGATCAGTAGGTGGAATTTTATTGTGGTAGTTGGTGTACTAGTCCAATGGTGTATTAGATTATGTAGATGTGTCATTTATAGTTCCATTTTACATGCCTACACATGGATTCTTTGATACATATGGACTTAAATGAGGAACTTGTAATATTGTGTAAATTATATGTATTGTTGTGCATTTATGAAAGGAAATTAATTTTTATTATCTAAAGATGATATAAAATATTTACTCTAATCCTTTCCATGTTGTGCAAAGTTCCATTTTCCATGGGAGAAATTCTCCTAAAAGTGATGATTTCTAGGGAATAAAAAATGGGAGCATTTTACTGCAAAGGCTAAGGTTCCAATCCTAAACAAATTTACCATATTTATAGTACCAAAATAAATGCTTTAAGATTTAACGCTGCCACACAATGGACATTTGTGTTGGGAACCCCAAGTTATTAAGGTGTTAGCAAATATGTAGCTCATCATAGATTAATGACCATGTAAACAAATATTCTATGAGTTTTAGGTAAAATTTATAGATAGATTTTACTCTCTATAATGTATGTATTTTCCTTGGATTTAAATATCCATATTCTGTTCTTGTTTGTAACTAATATAGGGATACATGAAAACCATTGGTACCCAGGTGCAGTGAAAGAAACAAAGGAGTGTTATGTAGTTGTGCACTAGAGAGTTGCATAAGATTAAAGAATGATGAGATTGCACAATACATCGATGAGAAAAATATTGTTACATAAGTGAAAGTTTTATTGGAAGAGTATAGTGATGTAGCATGCGATGAATTACTTGATGGATTCCCACCAAGAATAAAATGTGTGCATCAAATATAATTTATTCTAGGTGCAACATTGTTGAATTACTCATGCATAGAATAAGTCCAACTACAAGCGTAGAGTTGAATATACACTTAGGTGAATTGTGTTGATGTAATTGTAACTTCGGAATGTATTCACTTGTATTTCTTATGTATTGTAACCCGATGTTTATTCTGGGATGTATTTGTCATGTACTTGAGTCATGTCATGCCCTGAGGTTCCTATAGGGAGTTTCTATAATGTAAACAAGTCATGTCAAGTCAAGGTGGGTAACCCTCCTATTGTCTAAGGGTTAAAGTCCCCACAGTTCCTGGGCACTAGGGTTATTAGACTCACCTAATGAAGTCAGCCCTAGTTGGGTTTAGTCAAGTTGGGGATTAGTATAAATAAAGAGCTAGACTCTCTATTTAACACACACTCACTCATACTCAGTTGTAGCGCATAGCTGAGGAAGAGAAAGACACTGGGGCAAGGAAGAAAGAGGTTATTGCTGTCGGGAGATCATCTTACTGTTTTTCGGTTTCATTTTTGGTGTTGATTCTATCTCTGAGGAAGTTGCGGGGTTTTCTCCATTTATGGTTTCCCTGAGGAAAAACACCGTGTTCATTGTCTCTTATGTTTGATTGATGTGCTTGTTGTTCTCTCAGTTAAAGATCCTAATGTTATGCTAGCTTAATGTTAAAAATCTAACATGGTATAAGAGCTAACCTAAGAAGAAGACACTGTGCAGCTGCGGGAACTAGGGATTCCTACTTTGTGGATCTCTCTCCACATATTTTCAGCAAAATTAGGGTGGAATAACTCTCCTCCCTAAGGCAGATCTTTCTGTCGAAGAATAATCCAATTATGAGGTTTTTCAGTTTTAGACCCGACACTGCAGTTGAAAATTAGGGCTTTTTACAGAAGTGGAGTTTTTCAGTGAGCCCAGGCCTAGATTGATCTCCTCCCCAAAATCGAAGTTAGGGATCAAATTCAAAGGATTTGGTTGGACAGAACTATGAAAAAGCAAAACCCTAATATACTCTTGAACCAACACTACAGGATTTTAGCTCCAAATCTAGATCCGACATCTTAACCTGGTAAGATCTAAATATTTTGTATTTCCATTTGAGGTTCTCAATTAAGATGTCTCATCATACCAAGCTTGATGAAAAGCTTGAGGGAGCTGATAACTTCCAAGCCTGGAAGTATAGGATCTCCCTGGTCCTGGAAGAAAATGAGTTGGACTCCTACATCCATGAGGAGGTTCCAGTTCCAGAGGGAGATGAGGCCAAGGCATTACATAAGAATAAGTTGGTTATGGCAGCGAGGATCATTGCTGATTCTATCAAGGATCACCTCATACCATAAGTGTCCTCCCTCAAGACACCTAAAGCCATGTTTGATTCCCTAACCAAACTGTTTGAAGGGAAGAACATCAATCGGAATATGACTCTAAGGAACCAGTTGAAGAATCTAAATATCCAGAATGAAGATACCATCCAGTCATACTTCACAAGGGTCTCCCAGATCAAAGAACAGCTGGAAGCAGTAAATGAAGAAGTGGAGAATGCAGAAATTGTGATGACAACCTTGAATGGTCTCCCTAGGTCATGGGATTCTTTCATCCAAGGAATCTGTGCTAGGAAGAAGTTAGTCAAGTTCAGTAGACTATGGGAAGAATGTTCACAAGAATAATCTCAGATAGTAGCTCAAGTAGAAAAGATGGGAAGTGGAGATCAAGCTCTTACAGTACATTCCAGGAAAGGAAGAAGGGAAAATCATCATCACCAAGGTATGCATTCTCATCAGAAAAAAAATCCTGTAAGAAGGGATCCATCCAAACTTAGATGTTATACATGCGATGAAATAGGACACTTTACTAGAAATTGTCCCATGAATAAGAATGGATCCAAGAAGAAGAAGAACTCCAAAAGAAGACATCATGCTCACACTGTTGAGGATGATGATCCTCCCAGGAAGAGAGTAAAACAAGAAAGTGAAGACTCTTCAAGTGAAGATGAATATGTTCTAATCTCCAATATCATGGGAACTGTCACTCATGGAAGCAAACATTGGATTATTGACAATAAGGATTACAAACACATGACAGGTTTTAAAGAATCCTTTAAGAAACTATCCAAACATAATTCACCCCATAAGGTGAAACTTGGGGATGACTACATATCCCATAAAAAGTAGTGGTGAATACTCCTACAAGCTAGACTCTGGAAATTATATGAAAATGAAGGATGTCTTATTTATACCAGGACTAAAGAAGAATCTTCTATCCATATCGGCACTGGATGCAAAAGGCATGAGGGTTGCATTTGTAGATGGCCAAGTCCTCATGTGGTCAAGAGGAAAGACTATTGACGATGCAATAGTAATTGGAGAACAAGAAGGAGGATTATACAAATTGAAGGGCCATCCATAACAAGCATTGGTCCATGACACAGTAGAGCCAAATGAACTTTGGCACAGAAGGCTTGCACATGTGCATTACAGAGCACTACCACTTGCAAGCAAAGCTATTGAAGGTCTTCTAGAAATTCAAGCAAAAAATGAAGGGGTCTGCAAAGGATGTGCGAAAGGAAAGAATACAAAGAGGACATTTCTAAGTAGTAAGAGCAAGGCAAAAGGAATCTTGGAAATCATCCACTTCGATGTATGCAGACCAATGTCATCAAGTTTACTAAGCGGGTATGTATACTATGTTTCTTTCATTGATGAATTTTCTAGGAAGACATGGATTTACTTCATGAAGAACAAAGATGATGTTTTCAGCAAGTTCAAGGAATTCAAAGCCTTGATTGAGAACCACACAGAAAAAATGATCAAGACCTTTCAATCAGATAATGGTGGAGAATTCACATCAAATGAATTCAAATACTTATGCAAAGAATCACAGATTAAGAGGGAGTTATCTACTCCATATAATACACAACAGAATGGGGTTGCAGAAAGGAATAATAGAACTATCATGGAAGCTGCAAGAGCAATGCTTCATGATCAAGATCTTCCTATGCATCTATGGGCAGGGGCTGCCAGAAAAGTAGTGTATGTATAGAATCGTACTCCACACAGAGTACTCGAGAACAAGACACCTGAAAAAGTATTTTCCAGAAAGAAACCAAAAGTCATCCATCTCAGAATATTCGACTGTCCAGTGTACATACACATTCCGAAAGAGAAGAGAACAAAATTAGATCCTTCAGGAAAGAAGGGTATATTTCTGGGATACTCTGAAAGCTCGAAGGCTTACATAATATATTTCCTAGGATTCAAGAAGATCGACATCAGTAGGGATGTAACATTTGATGAAGACACAACTTACAACAAATCCAGAAAGAGACCTACTCAAGAACCTGAAGAAGCAGAAGCACCCAGAATTCATGATACAACCATGAACGAAGAAATTCAAGAAGAAGATCGAGAATTTGAAGAACCACAAAGACCTGTAGATCCACCTCAGGAGAAGAATCCTCATAAGAGGAAATCTGCTTGGGTATGAGAAATTATCCAAGGTGCGGAAAGATATGGGACTCCAGAAGAGAATCACAGAGAAAGAAAGAGAACCAGATCCTGCTCCGGATATGTAGCTTTACTATGTGACTTTATCAATGAAGAACCTTCCAATTATGAAGAAGCGGTAGAACGAAAAGAATGGAAGGATGCTATGATCGAAGAGTATCAATCGATCATGAAGAATGATGTTTGGGATGTTGTCCCAAGACCAGAAGGGAAGTCGGTTGTAACTTCCAAATGGATCTACAATATCAAGCATGCTGCATATGGTAGCATAGAGAAATATAAGGCAAGATTCGTGGCTCGAGGTTTCTCACAGAAAGAAGGAATAGACTATGAAGAAACCTTTGCACCTGTAGCCAGATACACTTCCATCAGAGCAGTACTTGCTCTGGCTGCAGTGATGAAATGGAATATACACAAAATGGATGTCAAGACTGCTTTCTTGAATGGTGTAGTGGAAGAGGAAGTGTATGTAGAACAACCACTCAGTTTTGAGACACATGACAGGGAGTCTCATGTGTGTAGATTGAAGAAATCCCTGTAAGGTTTGAAACAGGCACCCGGGACATGGTATGGCAGAATTGACAGCTTTCTATCCAGTTTGGGATTTACCAAGAGTAAAGTAGATTCCAACCTTTACTACAAGGTTGAAGATGGCAACCCAGTGATGCTCCTACTGTATGTAGATGATCTGTTTGTAACAGGTATGGATGGGTTGATTACTGATACGAAGAGAAAGCTTGTTGTCGAGTTCGAAATGAAGGAATTGGGTATGATGCATTATTTTCTAGGCATGGAGGTGTGGCAGAATGCAAATGGAATCTCCCTCGGACAAGGGAAGTATGCAGTAGAGATCCTGAAGAGGTTTGGGATGATGGAATGCAAGGCCATGACCACACCTATGGCATCAAACTTGAAGCTATTGAGTGATGCTTCATCAGAGGCGGTTGATGCTACGATATATCGTCAGATGATTGGGTCCTTGATGTACCTGACGAATACGAGACCAGACATTTGCTTTGCTGTGAACACCTTGAGCTAGTTCTTGACAGATTCGAGACATGTTCACTTGATTGCTGCAAAGTATATTCTGAGGTACCTGAGGGGTACAATTGATTATGGGCTCAAGTATGAGGCGAATCAGAAGATTAACCTAGAGGGTTATGTTGATTCAGATTGGGCAGGCAGTGCCATCGATAGGAAGAGCACTTCAGGGTGTTGCTTCAGTATGGGATCAGGTGTGATCTCTTGGTTTAGCAGGAATCAATCCTGTGTGGCACTGAGTACAGCTGAAGCAGAGTATGTCGCAGCTTGTTCAGCTAGTTGTGAGGTAGTATGGCGGTGGAAGCTACTATCTGATTTATTTGATCTCCAGATGGATGCTACTTGTATACATTTTGACAACCAGAGTTGCGTGAAGTTGTTAGAGAATCCAGTGTTCCATGACAAGTCAAAGCATATCGAGATCAAGTATCACTATATCAGGGATATGGTGCAGAGGGGAGCAGTGAAGCTCCAGTATGTTGCGACAAAGGAACAAATAGCTGATGTGTTGACAAAGCCATTAGCTAGGGTGAAGTTTGAGTACTTCAGGGAGAAGCTTGGTGTTCTTTAGATTGAGGTTCCCTCCAAGAGGAAATGATGAGACCCAGAGCCATTCTGACATGGTGAGAGGATTGGTTCCTTCCATGGTCAGATGTAAGGGCTGAGCCATTCTATCATGGTGAGAGGATTGGTTCCTTCCATGGTCAGATGTAAGGGCTGAGCCATTCTATCATGGTGAGAGGATTGGTTCATTCCATGTCAGATGTGAGTGCTGAGCCATTCTGATGTGACTGTAGGATTGGTTCCTACATGATTAGAAGTAAGCGCTGAATTCCATTCTTGGAATGGAGGCACCTGGTCAGTTACCAAGTAGCTCAGTCTAGGACTGGGGGCCATTTTGATATGACTATAGAATTGGTTCCTACAAGATTAGATGTGAGTGCAATCCCTTCTGACATTGGTTGTCAGATGTAAGTGCAGAGCCCTTTCGGCATGAAGGATTGGTTCCTTGCATGGTCGAATATAAGTGCTGAGCCTTTCTGACATTGGTTGTTAGATGTAAGTGCAGAGCCTTTTGGCATGGAGGATTGGTTCCTCACATGGCCGAGTGTAAGTGCTGAAGCCTTTCCGACATTGGTTGACGGATGTGAGTGCTGGGCCTTTCTAACAGGGTTGTGGGAGGTGTTCCCACATGGTCATATGTGAGTGTTGGGCGTTATTTTCTGATATGATTATAGGATTGGTTCCTACATGATCAGAAATAAGTGTTGGGATGACCATTCTGACTTAGGGTCAGATATAAGCACTGGAAGAAGACCTACATGGAGGTTAGGCCTACAACCAACATGAAAAAGGGCCGGCTTTGTAGAACTTCCTATGACAAGAAGAATCATGAGATAGCACTCATGAATATCCAATGATGATGATCCAGCAGAGATGATACAGATCAAGGGATGATCCAGATCCAGAGATGATGCTCCAGAGATGATCCAGATCGAGGGATGATCCATATCTAGTGATGATGATCCAGATCGAGTGATGATCCAGATCCAGGTGAAGATGACTTGAAGATGAAGGTGACTTGAAGATAGAGATGACTTGAAGATAGAGATGACTTGAAGGTGAAGATGATGAAGAATCGATGATGAGCTAGATGATACAGAGAAGAAGACTTGTGCTGATAAATTGTGTCGAGAGAATACCTTCCTAGTTAAGAGGGAGTGTTGATGTAATTGTAACTTCAGAATGTATTCACTTGTATTTCTTATGTATTGTAATCCGATTTTTATTCCGGGATGTATTTTTAATGTACTTGAGTCATGTCATGCCCCGAGGTTCCTATCAGGAGTTTCTATAATGTAAACAAGTCATGTCAAGTCAAGGTGGGTAACCCTCCTATTGTCTAAGGGTTAAAGTCCTGCAGTTCTGAGGCACTAGGGTTATTAGACTCACCTAGTGAAGTCGGCCCTAGTTGGGTTTAGTCAAGTCGGGAATTAGTATAAATAGAGAGCTAGCCTCTCTATTTAACACACACTCACTCACACTCATTTGTAGAGCATAGCTAAGGAAGAGAAAGACATTGGGGCAAGGAAGAAAGAGGTTACTGCTATCGGGAGATCATCTTACCGTTTTTGGGTTTCACTTTTGGTGCTGATTCTATCTCTGAGGAAGTTGTGGGGTTTTCTCCATGGTTTCCCCGAGGAAAAACACTGTGTTCATTGTCTCTTGTGTTTGATTGTTGTGCTTGTTGTTCTCTCAGTTAAAGATCCTAATTTTATGCTAGATTAATGTTAAAAATCTAACAAATTGTTGTTGAATGTCTTTATCAAAGAGAGAATGAGCCCATGTATAGCTCTAACATTAATATAACCAAAAAAATATGATCAATAGATGATGTGTACATATTATAGAGCACATAATAAGATCATAATTAGGTAGAAGTTTTTCTTGCAAAGAATGGATGATATGATGGATACTTTAAGTGTTGCAAACACTTCACAAATCCACATATTTCAAGAGTGGATATCACTAAATCAATATCATAGAAGGCAGTAAGCGGTAGATCATCCAATACCAAAGCCGATTTGTATGAGTGGTTTCTTATGCCTTTTGTAGTAATCAACGCACCAAGCACATTCATGTGATTGATGATATAAGTATTACAAATGTATATTGGTAACTTTGTAGTTGTGTATTTGGATGACATTAGAATTTTAGTGATAGTGTATAGGATAATGCATAATACTTGAGGCTGGTGTTTGAATTTTTAAGAAAGTAAGAGTGGCACATAAACTCAAATAAGTTAATTCTATTAAGGAGCAGTTGGCGTGCCTTGATTTTGTGGTGTCCAACAATGGGTTATACATGGAATTAGAGAAGGTGAAGGTAATTTGGAATGATCCATACCTTGAAATGTCACATTGATCAAGTGTTTTCATGTACTTGGAAATTTTATAGGATGTTCAATATAAGATTTAGTGGGATATGCACATTGATGATAACGTACATAAATGTGAGGACTATAGTGGAATGTGCAAGATCAAAAGAGTTTTGAGATGTTGAAAACAAAGCTTACAAAACCACATATGTCAGCATTACCTGATTTTAACAATGTATTTTAGGTCAATTATGATACATGTGGGATAGATTTGGAGCATTGTTAAGTCAAGAAGGAATACCAATAGATTTTCTTGTGACGAATTTAATGAGGCATGGAAAATTTAGGTGAATATGACTTGGGTTTTATGTGATTATACAATAATTTAAGCACTCGAGCCATCACTTGCTACTAGAGGAGTTTATTTTGTATGCAACTAATCAAAATTTGAAGTTCATAAACAACTAAGAAAAACTAAGCCAAAGACATGTAATATAGGTTGAATTCTCATATATTTATACCTTTTAAATAAACCACTAGTTAAGAAATTAGAATAAGGTGACAAACATATTAAGCAAAAATATCTTGAAGCTGATGATGATGAAGACAATTGGTTTCAAGGAGATAAAGAACTTGTATGAGTGTGATACAAATTCTCTAGAAATTATATATATGTGTTAGAATCTAGCGTCAAAAGATATATGTGCTAAGTTGGCATATTTCATCTAAGATGGTCACTAGCTTAAAGAATGACAATTATGTATACTAGAGAGTTCAATGTGCCTGGATTTGATATGATATATGCATAATGGCATATTAGAAGGATAGTTTGATTGAGATAAGATATAAACTATACTAGAAAATAACTATTACTTTCCCAATTTGAGGAAGGACATCAATAAATTTGTGGCACAATGTATAATATGTCAAATGGTGAAAGGAGTGAGTCAAAGCACATGATTATACACAATGCTTTAGTGTAAAAAATGAATTGGGAAGATGTATCCATGTAATATGTACTTGGAATATGTATAATATTGTAAGCATTTGATGAAGTGTTTGTTGTGGTTGACAAGTTTTTGAAAGTGACACATTTCTCACCATGTAATAAGACAACAAATGGAATTTACTATGCAATTTTTTTTCAAGTAAATTACATTAATGCATGGTTTTCTTAGGACAATCACATTTATTGGAAACCTCATTCACTTTGGAGGTTGTTGTGGAAGAATTAATTTTTAATATAGTTCAATATATGATCATTAGATAGACATAGATGGATAACTAATTTTAGGAAATATTTTGAGACGATTAACAATAGATAAGCCAAAATAGTGGGATAAATATTTTCCTTAGACAGAGTTTGTATATAATTGTTTTGGAAATATTTTAGCATGATTTTCACTATTTAATGTAGTGTACATGAATAATATAAGAGGAGCAGAGAAGTTGGTGGATTTGCCAATCTATATGAAAAAAAGTGATGATGTGAAAGCATTTGTAGAGAAATTAAGGAATGTGTATGCACAAGTCATATTGAAAGAGAAAACAAAAAGTATAAAGAGCAGCTAGATGCACACAGGATATTTAAGTCAATTGAGATTTATGACCTATAACACAATTTTCCTCTGCAAATTTAGAGTTTAGATTAGCACTTCAATGAGGTGTAATGCAATGTTTGGCACATCATCTAAGTCTACTTAAAGTATTGATTTCATGGATATTATTGTTGGGACAACCTACACAAAGGATTACATTAATTGGGGTCGAACCCTATATGGATGGGTCCATACAATTAATTTAGATCTAGCTTTTCCATTAGTAACCTCATTGAGTTGGCCTTGGTTGGTGGATATGGTAACAACTATTTATACATCCTCTTAATTCACCTTTTCAAAGTGTTACATATGTTGATATGAGATGTTTATTGCACCTTAGTTACAAGTGTCCATGGATTTTAGTGACTTTAGATGAATAACTTAAAGCTTTTAGGGTGTTCAATTAATAGATTTCACTCTAAAATGTCTATTTATAAATTTTTATCCATGTTTTTCATGGATATATATGGGTGTTGATTTATGAAGTATATATATATATATATGTATGTATGTATGTATGTATGTATGTATGTATGTATGTATGTATGTATGTATATGTATATATGTATGTATATACATATACATATACATATACATATACATATACATATACATATAT
>LPNX010926428.1:393659-406575 GCA_001517045.1 Pseudotsuga menziesii
ATATGTATATGTATATGTATATGTATATATATATATATATATATATATTAATGTTTGTTTCTCTATTATTTTTAAGCTTGAAAATAGATTTAAGGGACACTTAAACCAAGAGGAAAGTGATTGAGAAGATGCCAGGTCATTACCAACACATCCTAGGTCTTGTACAAAAGTGAAGCATAATGTTTCTATTCAAAGAGGTTTGTAACATCACCATTAAAAAAAATGGTATGGTAGGGGGGATTGGAAACCATAATCATAAGAATAAGAAGAAGGAGCATCAAAGTGTTGTTACAACATTTGAGTTAGACTAACTTATATCCAACACTTACACCATGTTAACATGCTAAAGGAAATGCTTATACCTAATTTTGGACACTTGGATAAGATGTTTCTTGGAACCATAATAGCATAATTGAAGATTATTGTTTTCATTCTCTATAGGTTTAAATAGAGTAGCCACACATTTTGTTTAAGCATGTTGCAAAAGAGCATTAGGTCAAGGGTTATATGGCCAAATTTTGGTGCAATATTAGACCCCATAAGGGCACATTACATGAGGGTTATAATTAGTGTGGATACCATGAGGATTGTGCAAACTATAATAAATATGTCACCATCATAAATACATCATATTGAGTGGAGGAGTGAATCCTATCTTGAAGAGTTTACCAATATTAGTAAGGCATATATATTTTTCTTTTAGTTAGTAGTGAGATTGTTTCTAATTTTAGCACTCTAAAATTAATCCAAGTTGGGTATATTGAGAAAAATGGTGGGTTAACTTATTATCCATGCAAAAATCAATAGGCGGGGTGCACTTCTCATTACTAAGATAATATTATGAGATTCCAAAGTAGGGAACATGTTTCCATGGTGGGATAAAGTTAATATTCATGCATACAACACGTGCACTAAGATAATATTATGAGATTCCAAAGTAGGGAACATGTTTCCATGGTGGGATAAAGTTAATATTCATGCATACAATGGTGGGAGAACATTACTTTTGTTTATTTTTAGTATCATGTGGTAGAGACGTGCACAAGGATAGAGCAAAATAATTATTGATAATTTTCAATAATGTGTGTATCAATGTGTTACAACTAGAATTTGACAACATTTGGAAGTTTAGGTCCTACCTTTTGGTAACATTGAGGATGTGTTAGGGAGGATGAGTTGTACTCCTCTTCTAGATAGAATGCGCATTGCATGTTATTTAATATCTAATGGTATTAGGGTGTAAATTGAAGGAGGTTGACTATATATTTAATGAGGATTAAAATATGTAAGGAGGATAGATCCCATGAGAGTTGACTAATATTGCTTGTAATTCTATATTGTTTAAAAACATAATTCAATTTGAGCGCTTGGTCTTCATGTTGTCTCTATTGCTTGTACATTAAATCATTTAATTTATGCTTGTAACACTCTCATTTTATGTAATTGAGTTAGTCCATGAGGTATTATGGATGTTTTTCCTTGATTTTATGAAGATTTTGTTGATGTGAGAAGTTATTCCAAACCCAATAGTTTATATGGAAAATAAATTATTCATGTTGGTGGTGTTTCAATAAACAAGGTGGGATTATATTTAGGCATTGGTCACAGGGTTTGAGTCACAATTTTTTTTTGAGATTCTTATTTTTTGAATGCCTCATGAAATTCTCCATTACTATATTGATATGATCTCTTGGTCTAAATCCGACTTCATGACACATGGTAGGCACTAGTCATCCAAATCCCCCCATTGAATTGTTAGTCTAACATAATAAAATTTACCTACTTGTAAACCTAAGTTACATTAAGTTCATTAATCCATAGGTCATATGTAGTGATAGATGCACCCCCTAATTTGTGAAAGAAGCAATCCAAAGAGAGAGAATCTCAAGTGGTGACAGATCCTTAGAATTTCATCCAAGGTTCTTTCTAGGTGTCAATATATTTTGGTGTTATTACCAGGAACTACACTAAGTCCTTAAAATAAGTGAATCATGTTATAATAATTAAAACCCATTCCCATACTTAGGATATAAAATTTAATTATTTTGGTTAATTTCCTAGGTCCTACACTAGCTAGTTGGTATCCACTTGCTTCCTTGTGGTTAAACTTTCCAAAAATGCCACTAGTGTCACTTTGGAAATTTTCTGGATAATATTCTTACAACCCATCAAACTACCCAGTTTAGCAAGTGCGCATTCTTTCCTTATCCAAAGTTTCCTGCCTTTTCAGCAGTTTTAAGGCAAAAGGTAAAGCTAGTTTTTAGGCAAACTGCCTTGTTTTTTTCACAACTCGCCCTCCTTCTTTTCCTCTCCCAAAAGAATGATTTAGTCCACTTTCCTTCACTTATCATATATAACAACTCATTGATCCAATTCGTGATCTTCTTGATAGATTATGAAAGTGTTTTATGCACGTATGGGGGATTTTGACTAATTTAGTAAGCCTACTTTTGTGCTAATTCGAATGGCATATTTATGCATTTGAATCCTTGATGTAATTATATGTTTGGACAACCTATTTTTATATAATTTTGGATGGTGTAAAATAATACAACAAAATTTTGTGTTATACAACATATTCAGTCTCTTTTTTGAGTTTATCTTGCATATTTTTTAAGCAATTTTGTGAGTTCAATTGATCTAAGCTTGGGCTTAATTTCCACAAATAAATTACAACAACTTTGATGATATATTTTTTGAATATATTTTTCTTCATTTGGCAACTTCACTAAGGAAATTCCTTTTTACTTTAAGTTTAACTCTCTACTGCCTGTCTAGGGGGTGAGAGTAAGCGATTGTGTTAAACATGAAGATGATCTCACCTAAAAAATCCATGCTTAAAAGGTCAATTCAATTTACATGCAATGATATCTTCGTATTGATAATTTATTCTAAAATGGAATGGTCAACACATTAGAATAGGTCCAAGTTGTGTGAGTTTGCTCATATTAAGAGAAAGGGAGATAAAATTCTTTGAATTTCATGTTAGATTCATTAAGGCATATCTAGGGGTTCATATATAATTTATACTAGCCAATTTCATAGATATACTGATCTATATTAATGCTCTTTCTTGATAAAATTACAGCCTGAAGATTTAAAAACAAATTACATATTTATTGACAACTAACAAAACATTATCATGACATGTGTAGAAGAAGAGGTTAATCAAGATATTGATGATTTATCACTTGATGAGAAATTAAAGGATCTTGAGTAGTAGCATTAAGAAAACTTCCTATGCAAATATTCTAGTGTTGTTGTGTCAAAGTACACTATTCACAATGGCCCATGTCGACTCCCTCCTTTCTAGCATCTCGCACCAAATATTTCCACCCAATCTACCACCCTATCTTTCCGAATATGATACTTGACAACATACCCAACCATGAAAGAGTGATATGATCTCCCTACCATCAAACAAGCCTCCATACACCATGAAATTTCACCACCCTACTCCCTCATGATTTTCCACAAATTGAGTTGAATGCAAACCCATAATAAGGACACAACCACGTTCTTACTCATTGAGATAACACCACCAAATCTCAAATTCCTTCGAAATAAAGTCTATAGATCGATATTCATCAATTTTCATGTGCCCATGCCATGTGGCTCATATGATCTCCACTTGTTCATAAATCCTCCTTTCATCACCCACATCCAGGGTATAAATTTATAATCTTAATTATATAAATATTCCAACGTTGTTTTGGGTCAAATTGAAAGTTGGAAATTGAATTTCTGAAAGTGAAGAGTTTAAGACAACCCTTTTTAGTTTTTTTAATGAGTTTAGTAGGTATTTGGTGGATTAACAGAAGGCTATTTCCTTAATCATGTAATTTTTGGGAGATCTTATCTTAGTTAATCATGCAATGAAAGATGCCACACCATTTTAAAGGTCCTCCCATTTATACTCACACCCTTTTATCTCATAATATGATATGCTCGAAATTAAAATATTGAGGTGGCATACATTAGTTGATCAAAACAATGAAGGCCCCATGCAGTTAAGAGAAGGAGGGATTTGATCCTTCTTTCCACTAGTGCTTTAGTTCTCTTAAATCCACTTGGATGGAAGAAGGATACATGCACAAAGAAATAAACTTAAGACCCCCTCAAGGGAATTTAGTTGATATTACATATGTAGAGTAGTATTCCAACCCATGTTAAACTAATACAATTTTAAAAGCATTGAATTATCAAATAAGAGGCCAACTTCAACAAGAGACCTGCTCAATTGATACAAAGAAGATAAATTTTACAAGATTCCCACATGGGGGATTCCTTAGATTAACTCTTAATATTATACAAACCAAAAATGCAAAATAAAAGTAAAGACCAAGCCATCCATGTGGTGAGACCATGATAGGTTTTTTTGTGGATGGAATGGATCTCTGTCTGCTTTTTGGTTTGTTTTTATGTCATGTATTTTATAGGATTTATGCATGGGCCCCTTTAGGGGTAGCAACCTAAAAAGGGAAAATTATGTAAACTAAACAATGATATCGATTCACTCCCCCTGCTAAAATTGGCATTTATGTAGTAGGTATGATGGTAGGGAAACCTAACCATCACCCTATCACATCGTTACTACATTTATCCCTCAACTTGAATGTTGTGGTACTTGTAAAATTCTAAGAAATAAAAATAAAATAGAACCACACTACACAACTTAAAGGGACGAGGATAAAAATCTTTGTTGGACGCATGCCCCCATTTGAAAAGGGGGTTTAAATTGGTTCCTTTCTTAATGGGATGGAAACTATTTAACAAACAAGAAATAAAAATACAAATGATATATGACAATGAAACTAATCTTAATTACAGTGTGCTAAAAATGAATGAAAATGCAAGTTTTTTTTTTTGAAATTGAATACTAAAGTAACACTGATGTGTGTGAGTAAGTTCCAAAACAAATTATGTACAAAGAAAAAAAAATATGAAGTAGGGCGTTACTTGGTTGTCCTACATTTCTTTGCTTATTTCCATTCCAACTCCTTCAAATGGTTCATTTCTTCTTATGAGATGTAGCTAGGGTAACTGGTTACTTTTTTAGCAGATCAACAAACCTTTTTTAGTACATATCTGGAAAAATATTAAAAAAATGATGACATAAATATTAATTTACAAGTAAGAAAAAACCAACAAATATGGTTGTCTTGGAAGGGTAAATTGATCAAAATGACCAATTTACCTATGTATAACATCGATACAAAAACACAAAAAAATAAAGAAAATTGGAAGAAAAAGGGTTAAGAAATAATATCGCTCCAACCAACAAGGAAAAGGGTCCTTATGGGTTGTTTTAATAGATTCCCAGACCTCCTAATCGAGAATTAAAGAAAGCATGCATTCCTCCTTCAAGAAACCCACACAAAAATAACATAAAAAGATAATCAAATGTTCTTTGTGAAGAAAAATAAGCAATTCAAACCAAAGGAAATAGTAAAAGAAACCTAGTTAACTAATCTCTCCATTAGGATAAGCCAACATAGACAACTATTAATACTATCCTTCGACCCTTTACAAGCTATGCTTCAATTCTAACATATAATGAGAATAAACAAGTAATAATAGTAAGAACCTTGAGCAATTTACAACAAATTTTAATTGGTTTTGATTCAACAAGTCCTAAGAAATACAACGGCCCTCCTCTTATTTAAAAGAGAATATGAGGCTAGGGTTAGGTCACAAGACACTTGTCACTTTTGGAAATATAACAAGTGGACTACCCAAAAAAAAAAATTCTCTTTTCGAAAAGGGGATTTTTTTAATATTTGATTCCCAAATTAAATTGCAATATTTTAATTTTTAAAAGTAAAACATCCAAGAAAAAGAAAAATTGACCAAAAATTCTTTAAGGAAATGACAAAATATATGTCACGTCATCATGTATACCTTGGGATTTGAGACTCTAAGTGGAATTGGTGTTTTTTGGTCACTCTTTATTATTGTAAACTAAGCTACATTTTAGTGTCAAAGTGGTCATGAATGGCTTCCAGATTCACTGAGAATGATGGACCATGGTTGGGGAAATTTGGGTTTGCATTATAGGGCAGGGGGTATTGGAATTCATCACCAAAATAGATGAAACCTATGATGTTGGGGAAACATTCAAATATGAATTTATACCACCTTTTCTTCCTATATTATTCCCTAACATTTGGGGAAGCATGGATTCGATCTAGGCTCAATTTGTGACAGAATGGTCCTTAGCCTTGTAAAATTGAACAAATGTCCCATCAAGCATAACAACCATACTTATGAAGTTACATGTATTCATAGCAATATACTATCCACCAACATCAAAATTTCTTTCATTTGTTTCAAATTAGGTTCATAATGAGCAATATTTGACCTCGGGAAGGTCTCAATAAAATGTTGGTTTGAGGGATGATATGGGGAAATTTGAAAATGAAATTAAAAATTTGAATTGAAATTCGGAAATGGTACCTTACTAAATTCCTGTTAGGTTGTTTCTAATATTGGTTATTTTTTTTTTTGTTTCATGAAATTTGGGTCCAAATACTTCCAATTATGCCTCTTTCCAACACTTGCTTTTAGGGAAAAAAATATGTCATTGTCACTCCTGAAAGTTTGACTGAAATTATGGACTAAACTTCCGAGTTTAATTGCTATAGCTATGTTCTATTCTATCTCTCGATGGTCAATGGTCTAGGTTCTTTCCAAGTGAAATTCAACCTCCAAATGAGGAAGTTATAATATTAATTGAGTTTATATCATTCAAAGCACAAAAATTAAAATTTAATATACGCCATATATAGATATAAATATAGATCATAATATTATTTTTTACTGAAACAAGGATTTTTTTATATATTAAAAAGAGGGTGTACTCCGTTAGAATTACAGAGCATTTACGTAAACAAAAATTGCATTTGGCATGAGAGTCCAAAACACGACTTTTCTCTATATGCCAACACTACACAATTTTTGTCTGCACTTAGTCCTATTATTCCTATGTTGATAGTTATACATTTTAATAAAATACTTAAGCAAAAAAACACATTGAGCAGACATCAGATGAGCTTCCAAGGAACCTGGCTCTCTGCTTCATTTCCAGTGGGAAAGTGTTGGAGCCTTCAATTGTCTCCTTCTCATTCAATTTTTGCTGTAGAATGATCAGAGCTGCTTCCAATTGGGAGACTCGTTTCTCTAGTTCCTCACTTTGAGCGTGTTGGTACTCCATAATAGCTCCTAGAATAGCTAATTGATATTTAATTTCACCCCTCTCCATTACTCGGTCCTATTTCTCAATATTCTGCCATTGCTCCAACCGCCTATCCCATTCTCGCATGTCATGTTCAAGGTTATGGAACTTTCTCTTTAACTGCCTTTGACTTCCCCTCATTCTATGAATCCCATGATCCACATAACAATCCTTATCTTTTCTCCAACCATCACTAGACATATCCTATTTTTTGCAATTGATACTATACCTCCATTGTTGGAGGACATGAATAACTAGAGCCGAGCCCACCTTCAAAAAGGGCATTCAAGCCAAATACCACATGACCAAGCAAGCACTAAGGACACTTTGCTTCGCAATAGTGCACCCTGCACATCCTCACACCATTAACTACTCTAAATAAGAACAATTGCACAACTTATCCACATAATTGCCTTATGAGTCGGTAGAGCATGGGGAGATCGGGCATGCATGAGCCATAGACCAAAATTTTCCCATTGAATTTCCTTTCCACCCCGAACCATAATGATATTGAAGGTAAACTCATACAATATTGTATTCACATTTCAAACCCACCTAAGGATCCATGTATATAGACTCCTTGAACCACTTGACATCATCTCTTGTCCTGTTGTGTTATCATTCTGGTTGGTAGAGGGAACATGGCCACTGATGAGTTAGTGGATCATCCTCATGTTTATAGGCCTTCAGTTATAGCCCTTGCCGATGGGACCAAGAAAAAATGGAATATACCATTAAACCAAAACTTTGATTTAAAATAAATTATAGGGTCGCCGTCATGTAAGGTTTAAAATATTTTATTTTGAAACTCTTCTCACTTAACCACATGCCACCACCCTTTCACAAAAAATATACCCCTTCCAACCATGTACTAAAATAATATATATTTTTAAAACTGTCCCTATCACATATCCTATGAATAACAAAGTTTGATTTTTGAAAGGTTGCACCATTGTATCATTTTAAAATTAAAAAATGATATCGATGCTATCATACAAAAATACTTTGGCTAAAAATTAATTTATTCTAGAACACCACCAAACTAACCACATAAATATTTTTTTATTATTTTGTAATGGTTTGGAATTGGTGGATCTATAATGGAGTGTTTGTAGGTCAATGATGTTGGAGGTTTAGTTGACCCTGAAATTAGTGGAGCTGTAATGGAGCAATTGTAGGTTAGTGGCATTGGAGGTTTACTCCACGAAGGGTGGAAGGGCGTGAGATTTGGAATATGTGCAGGTCAATTTAGAGTTTATTGACTTTTCCCAAGTATTTTAACTAAAGGAAACCGATAATTATTTTGGATGAGATAAAGTTAAAATAAGGCATGGATCATACTATTGGAAAGGTATTGAGGAGCCTCTTGAGAATACACCATCAACGAACTAATCATGTATTATATATGTGTTACGGAGAGAAATTCCTATGGCTTGGGGTACCACAACAGACAACTTGACTCCAGAAATAAATCTTTTCCAATATGCAATAGAAAGTAAATGTCTAGCACTAAAGGATCAGACCTCGTACCTTATTCCGGACGGTTGAAGTAGATCCCCGTTGAGCTTTCCAACTTCATCTTTAATTCATAAATTACTTCCTCAACAACAAGTAAACAATACAAGCATACTATATATCATGGTGTTAGATCTATTCTAGCATATATAATCAACAATGTATAAGGATTTGAAATCATCCCATGGATAAAATATTCATTCAAACACACATTATTGGACAGGAAAAGATATTTCTATTAATATAAATTAGAGATTACAATAGATACAACCTCTATCAGCATGTCTGCGAATCCGAGAAACTGAATTCCCCACTTGGGCCTCCACCACCTCAATCCTCAAGCTCACAAGCAAAAGGCAAGCTTGGGAAGAACACAAAAGTGCTCCAAGGGACAAAGGGATGCAGACTCAAGAATAAGTTCCGACAACAATGGACTATAGTTTCTTTGCTCTCAATTCTCTCATATGCCTTCAATGTACCATAGAGTTCCTTATATATCTTTTCAAAGGGGTAATGAAAGGTCGAATCCAAGCGATCTAAAGGCATAGGGATGGCTAGGAGTCAAGTGAGTCGAATCCATGTCAAGGAAACCTCCAAAAGGATATGGATTTTGTACACATCCCGATGTACGCGGTTTTAGGGGTCAAACCCGCGTATATACGCAATTAAGGGTTTAAAAGTCACGTGTATCATTTTTCACACGTTTTTAGGGATGGTCAAGGAAACATCAAAGGACAAAAAATGGTCCATGGGGTCTAAGGAGTCTACAGAGGAGCAAGGGAAGGCCATACAAAGTGTGATTCACATGGAGTGGTAAAATCAGCTATAACAGATGCCCCCTAATCTGTGAGGTTAGAGGGCTCATATGATGGCCGAAATACATTATAAGTCCATCCTAGAAGTGGAGTGATGAAGAATCCCAAATGGAAGACCAACCACCCAATCAACATAGTACAATGATATAACTCTGCACATAACTGCAAATACATATAGTAGTCCCGGATACATAAGAGTACAATGGCCATGAATATGCATGATACAAGATATCACATAAGTGGTCATCGCCATGTACAATATACATAGATCAGAATCTCCATGATGAAGATATACAAAGGACCATGATTTCCATAATGGCTGAAGATATATAACAGATCAAGATCTCCATAGTGGCTGGAAATGTCTGACATATACTGGAATCAAGTCACGAGAGCTGAAATCTCATGAACATTGGCACAATCAAGGAGGTAGCATACAAGAGATGCCACCAATCTAGAAAGTCTTCTACACAAACCGCTATGAGTACATGTCCTACTATGTGAATAGAGGTGTTGAGGTCGAACATAGTAGTCCATCATCTGATTACCGGTCATTAATGTATACCGTTAACAGACGCGAGATCACCCACCCATAATGAAAATGGGAATCGAGGTACTAGAGTGCAACCTAACAAATGTGAATAAATGTGTTGAGGTTGAACACTTGAGAGGATACATCGATCAAGGGAAATTGATGTATTCCCAAAGACTGTCGATGGCAAGAGAACCTGCCACTGATGACTGCAAGTCTCAAGGCACTCAACATGACTCTAGATTCCAATCCCAGAATAAATTATCTGAAGTCGATGGGATGAAATCCGTTGTAAGGAGGGCATTAAGGCATCCCCCATCATCCAACACGAGGTACTCAACAAATATGTATAATGTGGAAGGACTCTATCATAAGGTGTATGACCCAGTAACTGTATCGGGAATGGCCGACATGCAAAGTCAAGATAACTGAGGAATGGCCGACTCAGGCTTCAAATTCCTTCGAACAAGAGCATAATGGCATATGGTGACTAAATAAAGGAAGCATAGACTCGATATACAAATTGGGACATCTCTGCGACACAGGAGGCATCGACAGAGGCTCCATGGGGACTGGAAGCTTAACCAGTCGGTGGAGATAAATTCAGATAAACGAGTACAGCTCCTAAAGTCAAACTATAAACCCAACCAATGGATGTGATTTATAGTGCTTTGTTCAAAGGCGACATGACTCGAAAGCTGCCAAATATAACATCTTTCCTTGTCTGGATTTTTGGTTTTTTGATTTTTTTTCTTGGACTTTTTCAAATATTTAAAAATCTTGAAAAATAATAAAATTTCTTTATAGTTACCGACTAGGAGGAGACGAGTGTCATAAGGGAAAACAAACTAATTCTAAGCAGTGGAACATACCTATTCTCAATGCAAGGATACATGTGTAGGATATTGACACTCGGGGGAAAATCCCCTCCCGGTAAAAAGGGAATCAAGCTGCAAAGGATATAAAAAATGGCTCTGCATGGCTAGACATGGGACAAGCTTGGGCTATATGGCTGAAACGCAATGTCAGGGAAGCCAGCATAAAGCTCAATAAGGCAGGAAAAGCTCATGATAATGCATTCACAACTTGACATGAGGGAGTCCTGAGGGAAATAGGCCAGCACAAGATCAAGAGGAGTATGAGGCTCTTGGGAAATGTCATGGCAGTACTATACAACGGACTCCCACACCCTAAAGGAGAAAACGTCAGCATGGGAACCAAATGAAAATAAGGCGCTAACTAGGGTACCCATGTAAGGTGAAGCTCTACCACTCACATCATGCCACTTATTAAATAGCAAGAAGGTTCCGTGACATAATAGAGTGGGTTCGTACCTAAGGTTATGATGAAATGGTCATAAGGTCATGCAAAATGCAAACGGTGATGAAACCTAACCTATATGCTAGTTTAGACATGACACCTGAGATCGGCACGAATGGGACAATCCAACGGTTGAAACGACACTGAAAAAGGTCCTCTACATCATGAATTATGTCAAAAACGGTCCAAAATGATTAGAAATTGTTGAAACTATAGAAAAGAGGGTAAAAATTTTCAAAAATTTGAAAATTTCTATAAATAGTAAACAATTCGAAATATTATAAAACATTTGAAATTTTTACCCATTTGAGCTCATATTTTCAACAACGAATTCCAGGAGATCTAGCCGGCGGAATCCACTACCGTTTCTTCCAGGTACTTACCCATACTCTTCTCCTTCATTTTGATGCAATTTTTATCAAATTCCATGGTTAATTGAGTTTTCTAGGCCAAACAAAAAAGGGCGCTGCGGCCCATGCAGAAATCAAGGGTTTTTTTGCTTATAGCGCTGGATACATACTCATGTACATATGCCGTTGTTTGGAAAACAGTCGCGTATGAGGCCGCGCATAAGGTTTTTCAAGCAATCTAATGGAAAAAATTGAAATTTCTTGTGTAGGATGGTCCTAGAGTGGAGAGAGCGTGAACATGGTGAGGTAGAGGAGGCAGTAAGGGCTGATCTAATGGCTCAATAAGCTCTACGTGCATGTGGAATCTATAAGTTTTGGTGTCTTGGTGGCTTGAGAGCCAAACCAAGACTATTGCAGATGCTGGTGGATTACTCGGATCCAAACTCTGAGTCCTTCCAGATAGATGGGATGTCCCTCACTATAGAGGTGGAGGACATATACTTCATTACTGGGCTTTCTCAATGAGGGGAAGTAGTGAACCTTCGTTCTCGTGGTGGGATAGGAGGTGGCCTGACTATCGATGTGTACATTGCGGTGTACTACTATCCAGACACAGAGAAGGTGGGGAGTCAGGTCCCTACCAATGTTGTACAGGTGCTGGGCCTAAAGGCCATACTATTGACATTGGGCAGGATAGCAGGCTTAGCATCACTCCACCAGGTCTCGCGGCCTCTGATGTTCTATGTAGTGGAGTGCATGAGAGCCACGATTTATGACTGGAGCACTACAATACTGAGCAACATGAAACATCAGCTCAGTGAGTGTAAGGCAGGAAGAGTGTGGAACTTCGGGTTCAACAGTATATTGAGCATGTTTTTCTTTGAGCATGTTCCAGGATTGAGCCCTAGAGTTTACGTTCCTCTTCACGAGGTTCGAGATCCAGCCCAATGGCGTTGGGTAGATGTGATGCGCAGACTGGGGGGAGGTAGGGTGGCCAACCCCTATCCAGCTGACTTCTTTTCGTGGCAGCGACAACAGATAGTTTCCATCGATGACTACCCCTATGTGGGGATAGATTTCCGGGGGGACCCGGACATGCCGCTACCACCAGGATCGGCATATGGCGATATAGGTAACGAATCTCGACCCT
>LPNX010926428.1:406866-458909 GCA_001517045.1 Pseudotsuga menziesii
TGTCATCCCGTAGAAGCTCAATAACGGCACTATATTCAGCAACATTGTTTGAATATGGCCGTAGACATATGCCTCCTGAAGCAGAGGCTAAGTGTTGATTGTGACGACTCGCACCATCCACGAATCCTATGTAGGTGGAAGATTCCATTGACATCTGCCAAAAGAAACAGAAACTAATCACAAACCCGATCACTATAAGAAAAAGACCTAACTATGCAAAACTATACAATAATATACAATAACCAGCCTTGGCTGAAAATCATGCATAGTACTTCTTAGATAGAGCCCATTTCTAGGCTTTGCCAAGGACGTTCTTTCGTAATCCACTAACTCATAAGCACCCTTCTCTAACACATGTTTGACTAGGTAAGGACCCCACCACATGGGATTGAATTTTCCTGCCCCCAAGGGTTCTTTCAGTTGATCCCACAAAAGGACCAAGTCTCTCTCACTAATCCTCCTTGGACAAATAGACTTATTGTACTGGACCTTTACGCGACGTTTATTGACTTCTAGAGCCACCAAGGCATCTTGACGCTACTCATCAAGTTGCTCATGGTGGACCAAATGCTCCTCCAATGGTGAAGAGTCTGGTAAGAGTTCTACAGCTAGCTTCAAAGAAGGAATCTCGCATTCAACCGACAATATCGACTCCACTCCATGTACAAGTTGATATGGAGAAAAACCCGTGGTAGTCTTAACAGCGGTTCTATACGCCCACAAAGTAGGATACAACATGTTGTGCCAATTATTCTTGCTTTGTGCGATGGTTCGTTGGAGAATGGATTTGAGTGATTTATTCACTGCTTCTACTTGTCCATTTTCTTGAGGGTAGTAAGAGGAGGAATGATTTTGCTTGTACCATAACTTTGATGCCAACTCTTCTATCATACGATTCTGAAAGTGCGAGCCATGGTTAGTGACAAGCTCTTTCAGAATTCTGAACCGAGTAATAATCTGGTTGAATACAAAGTGGGCAGCTGTCTCACCATCAGATTTAATTGTAGGCATAGCCTCAGCCCATTTCGTGAAGTAATCAACAACCACTATGATATGATGGTGCCCCCCAATTGAAGCTGGGTTGCAATCCATAAAATCAAGCCCCCACTTAGTGAAGGGACCAGCGGTGATAATAGGATGTAACGGGGTAGGTTTCGAGTGCATATTATGTGCGAACACCTGGCAAGGGTGGCACCTCTTGACCGCATCTACACAATCCTTAAAGATCGACGGCCAGAAATAACCCGCTCTTAAGATCTTTTGAGATGTATAAAGCCCAGATAAATGACCACTACACGCCCCTCCATGGCAATCATTCAGCACTACCTCAGCCTCTTCATGAGTTAAACAATGTCATAAAATGGAATCTACCCCACAGCGGTACAAAGTGTTATCAACTATGATGGAGTTCTTAGACACGTGACATAATCGTCGTCGTTCATCCCATGAGAGGTGAGTAGGGACCTTCAATGTTTGTAAATATATAATGATATCCCCATACCATGGGTCTAAAGTTGAGATTAAGAAGATGTGTTCATCGACAAACGTATCTTCACAAACCAACTCCTCGTCCTCGCTCGAGAAATCCGATATAAGCTCTGCAAAAATTAAAGACTTCTTCAATTTTGCTGAAACAAATTTGAGATCGAATTCTTACAGAATGAAAATCCATTTATTATATTTTACCCCAATCATTCTTCGAGTGAGGACGAATTGAAACGAATTGACATGGGCTACAACCAAGGTCTGGCGAAGGAGAATATAATGTCTCAACCGCTGAACCGCATGTACAGTAGCTAAAGCAAGCTTCTCGACATGAGAATAATGAATCTCTGTGTCAATAAGGTTTCGGCTCAGATAGTATATGACATGCTCTTGGAGCTCCTCATCCTCTTGAACCAAAACCATACCAATCATCTCCATGGACGCAGCCACATAAAGTAGAAAATCACAGCTATAGTCCGTGGGACTAATCACCAGGGCTGATGCTAGGGCTCACTTGAGTGCATCAAAGGACTCCTGGGCTCGCTCATCCCAACAAAAGGTGGTGTCCTTCTTCAATAGACACATGAAGCCTCTAGTCAAATTGGAAAAATTGACAACAAATCTCCATAATAAGTTTTCCATGCCTTGCAAACATTGAATATGACGAATATTCTTTGGGGGAGACAAATGAAGTATTACCTCAACCTTCAAAGGGTCGACTCTTATACCCTCTTTAGAAACGATGAATTCTAACAAATGACCTGACTTCACACAAAAGATGCACTTATGAGGATTTAACCTAACCAAATAATGCTGGCATCTTTCAAATACCAATCTCAAGTGATAGGGATGACGCATTCTCATACGAGAATGAGCAGCAAGGTCATCCAAAATTACTTCAATAATGGACTTGAGATCGTGGAAGATCAAGGTCATTTCCCGCTGAAATGTAGCTCCGACGTTTTTAAGGCCGAAAGGCATTTTTCGATATGCAAAAATTCCCCAAGAACAAATAAATGCAGTCTTATGTTGGTCCTCAGGTTTAATTTGTATATGATTATATCCAGAAAATCCGTCCATAAAGGAAAAAACCTCGCTACTCGCACACTCATCTAAAATCTGATCAATAAATAGTGTGGGGAAATTGTCCTTAGGACAGGCACATTTCAAATCACAGAAATCAGTACATATGTGGATCGCTCCCTGCTTCTTATCCACCAAAATGGGGTTTGAAACCCACTCCGTCAAGGGAATGGGATAGATAAAACCAGCTTTCAATAGCTTTTCTATCTCTGCCTTAATCGTGGGTGCTTTCCTAGGATTCACCACACGCAAGCGTTGGGATAAGTCTTAATCTCGTGCTCAACAATATGAGGGTTGATACCTGGCATTTTGTCGTAAGACCAAGCAAAGATATCACATAATTCCTTAAATAGCTCGGTGTATTCTTGAATCTCATCATGGGAACATTCCTCCCCAATATAGACATTCTCTTTCCTGCCAGGATCACGAGAGATATTGATAGGAATCGTTGAAGATATGTTCGCCATGTTTCCATCAACCATCGAACCAGGAGAACTTAATGGAACCATAGGACTACCAACTCTCTCACTAAGAACCGCCCTAAAGTCCTCACGCTCCAAGCGGTTAAGCTCGGGAAGAAAGTAAGATCTATGATGGAGTTCCTCCCATGGTGGCTCAACTCCCGAAATAGCCTCAATAATCGCTTCATCTGAAGGGAAAACTATATCAAGGAAGTCATGTGTGTGAGAAGACTACACTGCCCATGCCAGCAGCACATAAGGGTCCTCCTCCTCCATCTACGAAGAGGAAGGACTAGGCTATGCAACACACTTGAGATTAGCTTGATAAGCTATCATAGTTGCAGGCAACAGCACGTCCTTCATGATGGGCTCACTCAGAGTACTCAGTGTAGGTAGAATCCAAGGATATTCCATATGACTCGTGCGAAAAGACACCAATCTCATAGATGTCGAAGCCTCACTGGAACTAGACCCTATCATAAGAATCGGTGCAGGACAACTAAAGCTTCCCATGAGGGATGGATACATGCCTACACCCACACTCCCAGTTGCCGGCTGAGAGTGCTCAACGAACTTATGCTTGATTCTACATCCCTTTGTCCCTTGGAGAACTTTTGTGTTCTTCCCAAGCTTTCCTTTTGGTTGTGAGCTTGCTATCGAGAGATGGAGGATTGAGGTGGTGGAGGCCCAAGTGGGGGATTCAGTGTCTTTGCTCTCAATTCTCTCATATGCCTTTAATGTACCATATAATTCCTTATATATATCTTTTCAAAGGGGTAATGAAAGGTCGAATTCGAGCGATCTCAAGGCATAGGGAAGGCCAAGATTCAAGTGAGTCGAATCCATGTCAATGAAAACTCCAAAAGGATTTGGATTTTGTACACATCCCAATGTACGTGGTTTTAGGGGTCAAACCCGCGTATATACGTGATTAAGGGTTTAAAAGTCGCGTGTATCATTTTTCACATGTTTTTAGGGATGGTTAAGGAAACATCAAAGGACAAAAAATGGTCCACGGGGTCTAAGGAGTCTACAGAGGGACAGGGGAAGGCCATACAAAGTGTGATTCACCTGTAGTGGTAAAATCAGCTATAAAAATATGCCTTCAATTTTTCCTAGAAAGATCTTCTTTTAATGCTAACATGTTAGTGGGGGTAAATAAGGTATTCAAACTTGAAAAGGTCACCACATAACTACCATATAATATCCATTTGAGGAAAACAAGCCATTGTCCAAAAGGTCTCGACATGTACTTTAACGACATGAACCCATACTTTTGACATGATGCTAACATGTGTTATTTTGATTGATCTAAATCCCTACTTTGTAAGCTTCTTAGACCATGCTCTCATAACCTATACAAAAAATTGTGATAGCCATAAGTGGATCATCCAATTTTAGAATGAGGAAAATGAGGCATCATTGGAAAATTATTAGACTCAAATACAACATGGAAATCTCTAATTTTCTAGTTTAAATCATACCAACATCACTTCATAAAACTTGAACCTTTGCCACCAAATTGGAGCCAAAAAATAGTCTTGAACTTTTGAAAACTCATTCTCAACAATAGGGTCAGAGCATGCCATATGATATACTATTCGAAATCTCCTGGGATTGCCTACATCACCTCTAGGCTTGATTTTCTCTCTAGACCATATTTAGCGCATAATCTGACCAACAAGTCATTCAAGTGGAATTTAGCCATATAGTAGGTGTGCAACCTTCACCCTTCATAGATTAGGTATATAAATTTAGAATTGGGAAAATAATGGCTAGTTGGAAGGATTATCTTGATCCATACATGGCATAACTACTAGATTTTCTAAAATATGAAATTATTTATTTTATTTTCTGTGAAAGATCATGCATATGTGGGACCCACCCAATGACCAACAAAAGGAGTCATCATTGAATTTTTTACAAACTAGGTCAACTTCTCATGAAATACGAACTGATAAACCTTGACATCTAGGAAATGATGATATTGGAAGGTTTCATAACTTGGAAATAATCCCAAGGACTCCCCTAATGCCACAAGATGGTGGTCCTCAAACAAGTCAGACAAGGCTAGATTGAGCTTAATCAAGTGTCAACAAGACATTGTCATAGGCTTTGTCCTTAATGGATTCCATGAAGGTGTCTGATGGGTGATAGTAGGCTAGAGCATATTATAAATATGAAATCCATTTATCCCTACTAAACCAAACTTGATGACTAGGGTCCTAACCAAATTGAAATTGGGACCTTGAAACTAACTTGGATTGAAACCATATGAATTGGAATTGAAGACTAATACTCTTATAGTACTTGATAAGTCATTACCTATAAATTAGTAAGTGAGTGCAAGATTATACTACTCTTTAATGTGGAAATAGTCATAATGACAATGAATTTTACCTCATTCTTCGAATAGAACCAGAGTTTGAGAAGGTTTCTTGGAGCAACCATCCTACTGTTTAGGAAGATAAATTGTGAAACATCATGTTGATCCCAATGAATATTTTTGGGTCAACAACTACTTGGACTATAATATATGCATTTAATATCTTCAAATCAGTTGTGAATAATTCCAATTTGTAATTAAAATTGGCAAACTAATAAAGAAAATATACCTCAAGTTATATGGATGTCCAATGTTAATTCCAAATAAAAATGAGAAATAATAGAAATGGTGAAAATCAACAAGGTAATAAGGTATACATATTGCTAATTAATAATATTAGAATATGAAATCAATAAGAAAATAAATTTTGTTGACACAGTTATGTCGACAGGGGTTTACTCTGCACTGTTGTTAAAAACCATCGACGTGGACTCCATAAACATCTGCCTAGAATGGTTTTACCCTTTCCAACAACACCTACAGAGCAAGTGCAGTCTCACCTAATATTTCTAAGGGAGGGCTGCAAGAACCACATTTATGCAGTGGGAAGAGGACACACTTTATCTTATACTTTATCAAAACATCACCCATAAATCCAGGATTATAACAAGGTACCAAGAAACCAGACCATTAACCATTTCTACTTATCATTATACTCATCCTTTGCATTAACACATATTCAGATCAGCACAGATATCGACTTTCCCAATGAGGTGTGGCTCAAGATCGATTCACTGTTTGGGAAGACAAATGACATGAGAGGAAACCAACTCGAAAATGATTTGATCACATTGAGTCCAACTCACTTTGAGATAATCTAGGATTTCTTCACCAAGTTCAAATCCTTGGTACTTTATCTTTAACAATGTGGCATCGAAAAGAAGGAAGAGCAGTTGATCTTGTCCATTCTTTCGAAGATAGGGCTTGAATATTCTATGTTTGTCTTGACATTCCACTCAGGAAAGCTGACAATTTGAAATTGGAGAATTCCTACCGTGGCATACTCCATGGATTCTTTGACTCGGGAACAATAAAAATTGGTTCAAATGGGTACCATCAAATCCACCAAGGATCAATCCCTTGCTGCAGGTGTTTCAAATCAAGGAAAGGGAAAGAATAAAGCTAAGGATTCAAAGTAGCAAAAGAAGAAGCAGGAGAACCCCAAATCCAGTGATGGGGGTTCGAATCCTAGTAAGGACAAAGGAAATAAGCAAGAGAAGACAAAAAATGCACTTATTGGTCACAAAGGTTGGCATCCAAAGAGTGCATGCATGAAGAAAACCATTGACATGATGACACAATGCCTTGAGAAGAACAATGTTCCTTTTCTAGATGGCACAAGGAAGAAAGAGGGAGGTTCAAATTCTGAGAACAAGGATAGATGCCATGCACTGGTTGCTAGATATTATGGCTCTTCCTCCTTCATCATAGATTCAAGTGCCTAAAGGAACATGGATTTCATACAATATTCCTTCTTGCAGGCACTACATCCATACAGTGGTCCCTCCATCCTCATGGGTGATGACTTTGAGATCCCAGCCAAAGGGTGGGCATGATCAACCTTGACAATGGGTACTTCAACAATGTGTTATATGTGCCTAATATTGCAGCTAACCTACTCTCAGTATATCAAATGACACATACATATTATTCCAAGAGAGTGACATTCACTCAAGATGATGTGGATATTTCAGAAATTTCAACAGGCCAAGTTTTTGCAATGGGTATTGCAGATCATGAGTCAAGGATGTACAAGTATTCACACTTTCTTCCTTACTCCTCAGCAAATGCGCTCCTGTTACATGCCAATGAGACCAGAAAGATATGGCATGATAGGTTTGGACACCTCAACTATATATATATTTAATCTTTGAGCAAATAAAACATGGTTGAAGGAATTCCAAGCATCAAGTTTTCCAAAGGCACATGCAAGGGATGCATAGTTGGGAAGCATGTAGAGCGCAAGTATGCGAAAGGAAAGGAAAGAAGGGTTGTCCAAGTGCTTGATTTGATCCATTAGTATCTGATAGGACCTATTCCCACACCCTCCTAGGGAAACTCAATTTATGTCTTAACATTCATAGATGATACCTCAAGGTATTGTTGGGTGTATTTTCTCAAGCAAAAATCTGAAGTGTTTGAGATCTTCAAAGTTTTCAAGACTTTAGTTGAGAAATTTAGTGGGAATAAGATCAAGGTATTAAGGAATGATAATGGAAAGGAATATTTTAATAAGAAACTACAATATCTATTTGAGGAAAATGGCATTCAAATGCAACATTATGTGCCTTACACACCTTATCCAATTGGTGTGCCAGAGCGCAAGTATATAACATTGAAGGAGATGGCCACATGCATGTTGGAGACCAAGCCTTTATATCCTAAGATATGGTTTGAATCCATAAATTGTGCTGCATATGTTCAGAACAGATTTCCACACAAATCATTGGAAGAGAAAACTCCATTTGAGGCTTGGAGTGGTCACAAACCCAATGCTTCTCATTTCATGGTTTTTGGCTCAAAGGCTTGGGCTAGAATTCCTCTCGAGAAGAGAAAGGCCTTGAAACATCAAAGAAGGAGTCCATAAAGGTTGGATATGTTAAATATTCAAATGGATACATGCTCTTTTATCCATCATCTCAGAGAATCTTCATTGAGATAAGTGTACAATTCGAAGAAGAGCCCATGCAAGAGATCGAACTAGTCAAGGGGGATTTCTCACACCCTCCACTCAATGATGATATAATTGATGATTCTCTCTCTGATTTTTATGATTCTGATATGGAATATGAATATGATAACATGAATTCAGATCATGAATCACCCATAAGGCCAAAATGGGATGAGAAAACCGTACAAGCAGTTGGTGATCTTGCTAGAGATCCACTAGACTCTAGGAAGACTAGATCTTAGTTTCATGATTCTTTCTCCACTTGTGATTCGAATATTCCAGAGAGGTGATTTATAATATTATCCTAATTCATATGAAGAAGAATCACATTATCCAATATGGAAAACAACCATGCAAGAATATTTCAAGTCTTTGCAACACATTGCAACTTGGGAGTTGGTTCCTCTACCTTCCAAGAGGAAACTAGTGCAATGTAAGTGTGTTTATAGAACCAAGATGGATACCGATGGTTCATATATGAAGTATAAGCTCAGGTTGGTTGCAAAAGGATTCTCTCAAGTCCATGGAGTGGACTATACATATACATTTTCACTGGTTGCAAAGATGGACTCTATCAGACTAGTTTTGGCCATTGTTTCATCTAAGCGATGGGAAGTGCACCATATGGATGTGAAGAGTGATTTTATTCATGGTGTCCTTGATGATGATATTTATATGTAGAAGTATAAATGTTTCATTCATGATCCTTCACTTTTTTGCAGGTTCAAGAAGTCTCTCTATGGCCTCAAGCAAGCCCCTAGGGCTTGGTATTCCAATATGGACAACTTTCTTCTATCACAAGGCTTTGAAATATGAAAAACGGCTACTAATGTATATTTGAAGCATTTATATGACTCTATTTAGATAATATTACTATATTTTGATGATATTTTGATAATTGGAATTTGCATTTCTGATATAGGTTCAATTAAGTCTTCATTTCACAATGTTTTTTCAATGACCGACCTTGGATTGTTGAAACAATTTCTTGGCTTGGAGATTGAGCAATGTTACCACCTAAGTTGTTCTTAGTGGTTTTTTATCAAGTGAGCCTGGTGAACCGTACAAAGATGATTTGTTTGGACTTCAGAACACCTTTGGAATTGCTTCTGGGAAGTGATTGTTGTACTATATCACATGTTCATACCCCATGGGGGAGTTGTAATAAGATGTTCTAGCATGATAGTGTCTATAAAAGACTCGGTCTCTTATACTTTATTTGTCAATCTAATCATACTAGGGTGTTTTTTCCCTTGGTTATTATTGGTTGTTGAATAAACAACTGATAATTTCTGAGTTTTACACTCAATACCTCCAAAGTTGGGGTGGTCGGCTTGGAATTTAGGCTTATTGAGGTTATTAGAGTCTATGTGTCAATGTATAAACATGCTAGGCATCATGGTCGAGTCAAATGAACATGTCTAAGTCCCCCTAGGTTTTTAATTTTTTTAATTTTTTAAGTTTTTTAAATTTTATTTTTTCCACAAAAACTTAGGCTATTTTTTAATAGTCTAATTGGAAAAATTGGTTTTGTAATAAAAGTGGGCCAAATAATCATTTTCAGTCATGGGGGTGCTCATTTTCAAGCTAAGAGCACCATGTAAACCTATAAACCCACTATTTCCAAGTTTTGAGTGATTTTCCATCACTCAGGTCAGAAAGCCCCAAAAAATCAATTATTGATTATTTTAATTAATAAATTGATGAATAATGGAGCAAATCCAAAATCCTATATCAATGGATTCTCAACCGATTTGATTGAAATCAGTCTCATCGGCACCAGATTAACCAGAGATTGTAATTCCTTGATCGAAGGGGCTAATCAGGGTAGATCCAGAGTTGAAATTCAACCTCCTTTATGGGGAATTGCGCTCTCTCTCTCTCTCCTCCACACGTGTGGGCTTTTTTGGGAGCTCTATGGTTGATGATTCAGTCAGCAGGTTGACGTGTCAGCTCAATAAGCCCCCCAATTGACTGTTAGGCTCAGTGGAAGCTCAGTTTAGCTTCAGATCAGGCATTGATGGACTCTCCTTCAGTTGCAGTTGTCTATCTCATTGGGATTTGCACCCCCTCTGGGCTGGCGTTTCAATTTTTTGTATAAATAAAGCATGGTTTCCTCCTTTCCAAGTTAGTTAGAGTTGGATTGAGGAGTTATTTCTGTTGTAATACTATGTAATATCTTTTTATATTGGAATAAAGTGAAGCTTTGGAGGCCAAAACAATGTAATTCTCTTATGTGTGTGGAATTAACATTGTCTTGCAGCTTTTGTTGTTACCGGTGTCTTTCTCTCAATTTCTACATCAGAATCTTATCTGGATTGAAGGATTCAACTAAATCAATAGGAGTATAGTTGGGCAAGTAATATTACTTTTTTCTCAACATATCATAGCATATATGTTTGAGGATTCAGGTTATACATGTTTGAATAAGTTTATTTGCATGTAATCCCTCTCTTTTTTCATATATCTTTATCCATATCTCATAAGGTTTTCGTGCAGGATTGTTTGTTAGTTTTTAGGTAGGAGGGGTTGGATGAACTGTGGATCTAGCTTGACTACATTGGGAATTTGACTATTTTATGAAGGAATTTTCCCTCGGCATTCCACTAACTAGTCTTTTTTGCAGATCCATTCCAGCAACAAGCTCTCTTCTTTTCCTCTTCCTCCTTCAAATTCTTTAAAATCAGTCCGATTACTTGTTTTGCAGCTTTAAATTTTTTTAGATCTATCAATTTCAGAATTCATTTTACATATATCTTGCTGACTTAAATCTCATAAACTAGATCTCATTCCTAAATAAATTTTACAAGCATTCTAGGTCTAGTTTTAGGGAAAATTGTCATCTTTCAAGGCTGTGAAAGTAGATCTAAAGTTGGTTGAATGGATGGTTGTTTCCTTAGAATATAAAAAATTATATTCATAAATTTAAGTGCCTCATATTGGTTTCTCCAAAAGTAGGCCAATATCCCAAGGAAATCTTGCTTTCCTTGTTTTTTTTTCCGCTTTTTTAAAAACTAGTTTTAACTTAGAATTTTTGGGTAAAAAGTGTGTTCATCCAAAAGTACTTTGAAAGTCCTTTTGGGAATATTTACCTGTGATAAGATTGATTTTTTTAGCAGGTATAACAGAAAAGAGGAGGATGTGCTGTCCGGAAAGCATTTTTGGAACATTTGAAAACCCCCAGGGGGTCTTTGTCTTCCCAAAATTTCAAAATTTCACAATTTGTAAACATTTGGTCTCACTCCATATAAGGACCAAGTGGATTAATTTCAGCTTGATGATATTGTAATTTCTACTAATAAAAATAAAAATCTCTTCGAATAGGCTCTTTCGAGCCTATTCACCATCCCCCCTGGGGGGATTTGCGTCTGTGTCATTTTTTACATTTTTTCATGTTTTTTCAATCTAGTGTATTTCTAATCTACAGGGGTAGTATAATTTGACTTATAATTATTTTCATATTCCATATTTGGAAGTTTCAAAGTAATTTTAATACTTACCCCACGAGCCTCCTTTTGAGCCGAAAGGTGAAGAAAGGGTCATGGTAGTTTAATTAGAAAATTGTGGTTTGCTTATTTGTTTATGCTTCATATACTATATTTAATTGTTTTAATAATCATAATAAAATAAACCCCTCCTTGATTCCCTAATTGAGGTCCACTTGGACCGAAAGAGGTTCCTGGAGGGTTTTCTTTTAAATAAGAACACCTCTTTTAAAATTTTCTAAAAATAACAAAGACTCCAGTGTGTATGCTTTGTACTTGGATGTGGTTCGTCCGATCAGTCAAGCTGCATCAAAAGTACTTGAGTGACTAGATTAATTAGTCTTCACCTCCCAAATTGACAAACCATCAGGCAAAAATCCAACACCTTGAACAAACTGTAAGTGGTCGCAAAATACCCAAGGAGTGGGAACAACTAGAAAGTGACCTCGAGGCGTCGATCTCTGTCACACCCTAATGGGTGCGTTATGAACAACAGTCTCCGAGACTCTGTTACAGCCCAAAAACACCTTGTGGGTAGCCGTGAAAGTTCACTATTGGATATAATCCAAGTAACCCTTGGGTATATCTGGAGTCCCCTTTTCGCCTAATTTAATTCATTCACATTCCACATTAATTTAAAATCTACCAAGATACATTTGCAAAACATTCTTTCAAGCGCATGCAAGCACATTATTTTCTCTGTTGACTCCATTTAAGGAGCTGGTGATTTATTTGATCAATTATTTCGATTATATATATATATATATTGAGTGTCATTACTGTGCTTATCTGCTTTAAATCTTGCATCTTGTTATCTTTTGTTTCCACTAGTTAATTTTAAAAAAATCCTAAACAACTTAATCAATATAACACCATCACACTAAGCAATTAGCCTTAGTAATTTAATAGGGTCTACCCCCCTTGGCTTCGTTAGGAGTTAGCCTGAATAGAGGAGTCAAGAACAATGTGACATCCTTGACTCGAGACTTGCCCCCAAGGATACACCGAGTGGCTTGAAGATTTCTACCACGTAACCCAGGTGTGTGAAAGGCGACAACACATTTTGGCACCGTTGTCGGGGATAAATCTTTTTATTCCCGGAGTACGACTTTTGTTTTCTTCCTTTTTGTTTTTGCTTTGTTTGATGAATGCTTAGAGTAGATCTTTAATTTTCACCTTTTCAGTACAAGGTTTAATGGTTATATCAAATGCATACTATTAATTTTTGATATGGATGAATTAAAGGATCAATATGGTGCCCAGATAACCATATTTTTCAGCCTATCGATTTCTCAAACATCCTGGATTTTCCTAATTGTTGTGATGGTGTGGGGGATGCATATAAATGGCTTCCAGTATTTCATGGAAATTATGGTGATTCGGCCATCTGGCATGTCAAATATTTCCTTCAGTTGATGGCTGACTCCAATGTGCTTCATGAAGACAGTATGATGGAAATGTTTGCTGGTACTTTTTAGGGCGAGGCATGTTGTTGGTTCTATCAGGGCCTTCCTAATAAATGTATAACTTCTTTTCCAAGATTCCTTTGGATGTTTTTAGAGCAGTGGCATGATGGTAGGGGTAGTATGAATGGTTTGAAAAAGTTCCTTAAAAATATCTGTACCTTTTACCTATCTAGGATAGAGTATCACATGGAAACATATGATAGACCTTTTGCCATAATACAAAGTATTGAAGACTTGGAATCACTTCTTGAACATTTAAGTGAAGAGGAGCCCATGATTGAACACATTGTTGAAGACTCTCCTCATGTCACCATAGCTGAAAACATTGAATATTTGATATTTTATCAAGATTGTTGCAATGCGAATATTTGTCTTGAAAGCCCTCATGAGGAAACCATTACATAGATCGACACTTATGAAGAAATTTATAATGTGTGTGATGACACTCCTCTATGTTCATCACTTAAGGATGAAGTTTTGGAAAGTTTAAATTCTCATAATATCTTTGAAACCAAAACTTTGAAGGATGATTATTATGAATAGGAGGAGGGTAGTTATATCTCAAGATATGATATGTCCAGCAAGGGGAGTGTGGATACCTGGGAAAATGTTAGAATGGAAGAGGAGCATTCAGAATTTTCACATGATCATCCAGAGTCATATCATGTAGAGCCACACAAATGTATTAGTAATAAAGATATTGAGAAGCAGTATTGTTAAAAGTCAGATGCGATGCAGTCAGCGGAATATCAGTCTTAGCCATCTTCTTCACATATAGAGGTTCCTTATGATTTGGAGCAGTTTGGTGCTTATACAATGAGTTATCATTTGGTAAGGCTTGATGATCAGTATGATGATATGGTCAGTCCACCTCATCATGCTGATTGGTATATCAGTCCTATCCAGTCATGGATAGAAGCAACCTGCATTAGCACATACCAGTTTGGGAAGAATTTTTATAACATTATTCATGCCTGTGATTTCCCATCCAGCCCGCCCATTCCGGGTCATCACACAAGTTTGCATTTTTTGAATAAAGTATCCTTACTTTGGTTGGTAACCAAAGACAAGGAAAATAATTTTTATGTTAATAAAATGCTTAGGTGGTTACATTGGATTTTTTATTACATCTAACCTTTTTATATCATGCTTAGAGTAGGAAAATAAGCTCCTAAAAGAGAGCATTTACTTTCTGCATTTATGTTTTGTACTTAGCTATAATAAAATTTAAAAAAATTCATTAATCAGTTACATTTATTTTTGCTTAATGGTTCATTTGGTTCTTATATAAAGCTTGTGCTACTACGGTTTTCTTGTCAAGTTGAGATGTTTTTACAGGGTGTATAAGCCAGAGATTATGGTGTTCTTGTATCCTCTCCTTTCCCTATGACCATATCGAGCACACATCCCGCAGTTGGAGCCAGATGTTACCACCTAAGTTGTACTTAGTGGTTTTTTATCAAGTGAGCCTAGTGAACCAGACAAAGATGATTTGTTTGGACTTCAGAAGACCTTCGGAATTGCTTCTGGGAAGTGATTGTTATACTATATCACATGCTCATACCCCATGGGGGAGTTTTTATAAGATGTTCTAGCATGATAGTGTCCGTAAAAGACTCGGTCTCTTATACTTTATTTGTCAATCCGATCAGCCCAGGGTGTTTTTTCCCTTGGTTATTATTGGTTGTTGAATAAATGACTGATAATTTCTGAGTTTTTCACTCAGTACCTCCAAAGTTGGGGTGGTTGGCTTGGCTTGGAATCAAGTCATATGAACATGTCTAAGTCCCCCTAGGTTTTTATTTTTTTTTTAATTTTTTAAGTTTTTTTAAATTTTAAATTTTCCACAAAAACTGAGGCTATTTTTTAATGGTCTAATTGGAAAAATTGGTTTTGTAATAAAAGTGGGCCAAATAATCAGTTTCAGTCATGGGGGTGCTCATTTTCAAGCTAAGAGCACCATGTAAACCTATAGACCCACTATTTCCAAGTTTTGAGTGATTTTTCATCACTCAGGTCAGAAATCGCCAAAAAATCGATTATTGATTATTTTAATTAATAAATTGATGAATAATGGAGCAAATCCAAAATCCTAGATTAATGGATTCTCAACCAATTTGATTGAAATTAGTCTCATCCACACCAGATTAACCAGAGATTGCAATTCCTTAACTGAAGGGGCTAATCAGGGCAGATCCAAAGTTGAACTTCAGCCTCCTTTATGGGGAATTACGCCCTCTCTCTCTCCTCCACACATGTGGGATCTTCTGGGAGCTCCGTGGTTGATGATTCAGTCAGCAGGTTGATGTGTCAGCTCAATCAGCCCCTCAATTGACTGTTAGGCTCAATGGAAGCTCAGTTCAGCTTCATATCAGGCATTGATGGAATCTCCTTTAGCTACAGTTGTCTATCTCCTTGGGATTTGCACCCCCTCTGGGTTGGGGTTTCAATTTTTTGTATAAATAAAGCATGGCTGCCTCCTTTCCAAGTTAGTTAAGACTTGGATTGAGGAGCTATTGCTGTTGTAATATTTTGTAATATCTTTTTCTATTGGAATAAAGTGAAAATTTAGAGGACAAAATGGTGTAATGCTCTTATGTGTGTGGAATTAACATTGTCTTGCAGCTTTTGTTGTTACCGATGTCTTTCTCTCAATTTCTGCATCTGAATCTTGTCTGGATTGAAGGATCCAGCTGAATCAATAGGAGTATAGTTGGGCAAGTAAGATTACTTGTTTCTCAACATATCATAGTGTATATGTTTGAGGATTCAGGTTATACATGTTTAAATAAGTTTATTTGCATGTAATCCCTCTCTTTTTTCATATATCTCTATCTAGATCTCATAAGGTTTTTGTGCAGGATTGTTTGTTAGTTTTCAGGTAGCAGGGGTTGGAGGAACTATGGATCTAGATTGACTCCACTGGGAATCTGAATGTTTTATGAAGGCATTGTCCCTCGGCATTCCACTAACTAGTCTTTTTTGCAGATCCATTCCATCAACAAGCGCTCTTCTTTTCCTCTTCCTCCAAATTCTTTAAAATCAGTCTGGTTACTTGTTTTGCAACTTTAAAATTGTTTAGATTTGTCAATTTCATAATTAATTTTACAAATATCTTTCTGCCTTAAATCTCATAAACTAGATCTCATTCCTAAAGAAATTTTACAAGCATTCTATATCTAGTTTTAGGGAAAATTGTCATTTTTCAAGGTTGTGAAAGTAGATCTAAATATTGTTGAATGCATGGTTGTTTCCTTAGAATATAAAAATTTATATTCAAAAATTTAAGTGCTTCATAATGGATACCCAAAAATCAGGCCAATATCCCAAGGAAAGCTTGCTTTCCTTGGTTCTTTTTCCGCTTCTTTAAAAACTAGTTTTAACTTACAAGTTTTGGGTAAAAAGTGTGTTCATCCAAAAGTACTTTGAAAGTAATTTTGGGAATATTTAAATATGATAATATTTATTTTTTGTATGAGGAATAACATAAAATAGGAGGAGGTTCTGTCCGGAAAGCATTTTTGGACCATTCGAAACCCCCCAGGGGGTCTTCGTCTTCCCAAAATTTCAAAATTTCGCAATTTGTAAACCTTTGGTCTCATTCTGTATAAGGACCAAGTGGATTAATTTCAGTTTTTTGATATTTTAATTTCTACTAATAAAAATAAAAATCTCTTCGAATAGGCTCTTTCCATCCCCCTTGGGGGGATTTGCGTCTGTGTCATTTTTTACATTTTTTCATCTTTTTTCAATCTAGTGTAGTTCTAATCTGTAGGGTAGTATAATTTGAATTATAATTATTCTCATATTCCATATCTAGTGGTTTCAAAGTAATTTTAATACTTACCCCACAGGCCTCATTTTGAGTCGAAAGGTGAAGAAAAGGTCGTGGTAGTCTAATTAGAAAATTGTGGTTTGCTTATTTGTTTATGATTCATCCACTATCTTTAATTGTTTTAATACTCATAATAAAATCAACCCCTCCTTGATTCCCCGATTGAGGTCCACTTGGACCGAAAGAGGTTCCTGGAGGGTTTTCTTTTTAATAAGAACACCTCTTTTAAATTTTTCTAAAAATAACAAAGATTCCAGTGTGTATGCTCTGTACTTGGCTACGGTTCGGTCGATCAGTCAAGCTGCTTCAAAATCACTTGAGTGACTATATTAATTAGTCTTCACCTCCCAAATTGACAAACCATCAGGCGAAATTCAACGCCTCGAACAAATTGTAAGCAGTGGCAAAATGCCCAAAGGAGTGGGAACAACTGAAAAGTGACCTCGAGGCGCCAATATCTATCACACCCTGACAGGTGTGTTATGAAAAACAGTCACTGAGACTCCGTTCCAGCCCACAAACACCTTGCAGGTAGCTGTGAAAGTTCACTTTTGGACATACTCCAAGTACCCCTCGGGTATATCTGGAGTCCCCTTTTCACCTAATTTAATTCATTCACATTCCACATTAATTTAAAATCTACCAAGAGACATTTGCAAAACATTCTTTCAAGCGCATGCAAGCACATTATTTTCTCTATTTACTCCATTTAAGGCAATAGTGATTTATTTGATCAATTCTTTCGATTATATATATATTGAGTGTCATCACTATGCTTATTTGCTTTAAATCTTGCATCTTGTTAACTTTTGTTTCCACTGGTTAATTTCAAAAAACTCCTAAACAACTTAATCAATATAACGCCATCACACTAAGTAATTATCCTTAGTAATTTAATAGGGTCTACCCCCCTTGGCTTCATTAGGAGTTAGCCTAAATGGAGGAGTCAAGAACAAGGTGACAACCTTGACTCAAGACTTTCCCCCAAGGACACACCAAGTGGCTTGAAGATTTCTGCCACGTAACCCAGGTGTGTGAAAGGCGGAAATAAGCAATATGATACAAGTATTAAGGTCAACCAATAAAAGTATGTTGTAGACATTTTATTGAAGTTCAAAATGGGTGAATGCAAAGAAGCCAAGTGTCCCTTCCTTTCAGGAGTTAAACTAGGTCATTTTGGCTAATCTCCATTGGTGGACAACTTGTTGTATTGGAAACTAGTTGGGAGCTTGTTGTATCTCACACACTCTCGACCTGATTTGGATTATGCAGTAGGTTTTGTTGCAAGGTATATGTAGGAGCCTCATGAGATCCATTGGAAGGATGCTAAAAGGATCTTGCATTATGTGCAAGGAACCAAAGACTTCAAGATACACTATGTTGCTAGTTCTCCACTAGAACTAGTTGGATTTACTGATTCTGATTGGGTTGGAGATTTCATTGATAGAAATTTTACTTCAGGTTACGTATTCATTATTGCACATGGTACCATATGTTGGTCAAGTAATAAACACCGCACTATTTCCCTTTCATCAGCTGAGGCTGAGTACATAGGAGCAACAAATGTAGCTACACAATGTGTGTGGTTGCAAGGCATTCTTGGAGAACTTTATTTTGCATTTGATTCACCCAATACCATTTGGTATGAAAATAAAACTGCAATAAATATATCCACTGATCTAGTACAAATAAAGAGGGCCAAGCACATTGATATACACATGCACTACATCGAGAGCTTGGTGCATGAGTAAGTGATATCATTGTAGTATTGCCCATGTGCAGAGAAAACAACTGACATCTTCACCAAGAGCTTCACAAAGAAGACATTCACCTATATGATGTCACTCCTTGGAGTGGGTGATACATGGTGATGAATGATATTCACTTTGATATTTTCTCCATGTCTAGTTTAGAGGGAAGTTTTTGTTCACATGTGGTTTTCCTTCTTACCTTGGTTATATGGACAAATAAATTTTTGTAAGAGGTGACTTGAGCCTTAGTTTCCAATGCCTCAACTTTTGATGTGGTTACACTAATTTAGGCTTAAGGGGGAGTCTTATATCATCATACCACCTAGTACCATGGTCACATACCACCTAGGACACACTTTCATTTGTTTTTCACTCATGTTGCATATTATAAACCTTGGTTATGATGGTATCCTAAGTTATTTGGGGGATTGGGACTAATAAATGCACCCAAATTCCCTCATTGATGACACTTTTTTCCTTTGGGTGCTCTCACTCCTTAAAACAAGGAACTGGTTTGACCATAGGCATCCATGCACTGTATTTGAGTGTTTTTTGCTCTTTTGGACCATTAAATGTTTCCTAGAGCCACTCCCACCCACCCATGCACTCCAACATTCCTATCCTACCCTTATTTATGACCTAACATGCTTCACTCACGTTCACATGGCCATTCGTGACCATTTGAGGTGTTTTGGGAGCTCATTGGTCCACCTATGGGGGTCTGAGGTCCTATCTAATCCAACCACATGTATGCCATCAATTTTCCTCCTAAGGCTAAAATTTTTATCCTATTTTATTATATTTATGTTCAGAACATTTTTACATGTTGGATAGTAATAAAAACCTCAGTTATTGGCACCATCTCTATGTGTTAATATTGCTCTTTTACATTGTTTTCCACATATTTTGTGAAATTCTTTAGTTGTGAGGATTATCTTAGCTCCTAGATCTTGTTGTGAATCATATTTTCACAATTTCTAATTGGTTGATAGGGTCAATACAATCCCATTTACGTACGTTTGATACATAATTTCCATCAACAACACCTTATCAGTTACATATTTGGGGAGTATCTGAGGTGATTGAGAGAAACCATGGACCCTTAGATAAGCATGATATTTTATGAGGTACCAATACCCAAGATCAACCAAGGTCTCAAATGCATCATCTCACATGTAGTTAGTTGGTTTTCTGTGAATCAATGTATATAGAGGACTTATAAAATACTCACAAATATTTTAATATATGCTTGTGCATGGAGGGGCTTGAAAGGTTTCCAATCCCATACCATACCCTAGAAATATTTGACATCATAGATGGTATCTAGGAGATATGATGACATATAAAAGTTTGCAACCTATCCTAGTGGTGTATTTTGTGCTATTACAACTTCTTGCATCATGTTTTCCGATAAGATCGCTCTGTAGTTAAAAGTTAACCCATCGGTGATTACTGTGTGGATCACCAATACCCATGCTTCTAAGAAAATGGAGGCCTCCTCTCCATACAATTGGGATAGTAACATGGATACCATTTATTAAGGAGCTTGAGTATTTTTGTTGGGTAGGGGCCACCTTCTAATTGGGCCTTGAATATATTGTCCCCCATACACTAGCTTGAAATCATTGTATGGATGTCTAGATGTATTTAACCAATCATTCAACAATTAGGTGCACTCATTCTAGTGGGAATTTTCAACAAGCGTCTAGGTTATAAGGCTGAAAAGTTGCAATGACTTTTATTTTATCTACATTGACAATAAACATGTCTTCAACATTGAACCTGTGGAGGATCCAAGAAATTACATTGGCAAATGGGAATACAATCAGTTGGGATGCTACCATGTGTATCTCTAATCTTCATATATTCTGACACATTCCCATGTTGTCTTTGTCTTCTACTAGGATGCTAGGATAATTTTCACTTTTAAAAATTTGGTAGATTAGCCCCCATTTGAATGAGGGTCCTTCCTTTGTTTCATTGTTCATATTCTTGAAATGTGTACTAACTATTATATCCTCTTTAGAGGAGGACATTTCTTGTAGCACCTTGTATTTTTTCCTAGTACTATATACAACATTGTGTTATTCTAAAAATCAATACTGTCATCATCCAAGCTTATACGTGTAGTTAGGAAACAAAAAAAAAACATGTTGAAAATTCAAGGATATCTAAAAATCTAATATTAATCCAAAATTTTAAAAGTTCAATTTTAAAAGAAAGTTTATGTCTCTCAGAAAAGCTATACAAAGCACTTCCCTATTACATCAATGATTTGCTTTCCACGTTTGGGGGTATTTTCTTCATTCAGGCATGACGAGGGATTTAGCAACATTTTCCTAGGGAGCGAGAGGCCATGAAATCCAATCTCTTGAGCACCTTGATTTTTTCATTTAATCATCTCGAAATGATGTTCTAGTTTGTTGGAGTAGGAGTTGAATGTATGGTTGGGGAAAGGACAGCCAAACTCAAGGTTTGAAGAATGATTTCTTTAGGATGAGGAAAAAAAACAAGGGAATTAGGGTTTTGAATCATAAATACTTTGAGTTTCATCGTTTGTTTCAAATGTGTCGTGAATTGTTTAATTTGAGTGAGGGTCTATGGGGTTTTGATGGAAAAGACAACCAAGTTTCTAGGCAAGTGAAGATTTCGAGGGTTGAACCGTTTCTCTACATGAAGGAGAAACTAGGCCATGATGTGGTTAAATGAAAAACCCCTTTTCAAGTCGAAGTCTTGATTTCCTTTATTTATTTTCCATCAATTAATTGGAATGAAAATCCTAGATTTAAAAAATAATTATTGGAGAGAGGTGTACCCATAACTATGGTCAAACTAGGAATTTTACTTGGGTGATGATAATCATTGGGAGGTTCAATTCCAACAATTATAAAATAAACCCCAAATCATTGCAGGAAATTGACAAGTGAAGCAATAGAATGGAGGGCCTACATTGAAATGGGGGTAGGTGTCTATTGGCAAGGTGTCATGCTCTACTTTGTTGAGGATGATAGTGCATGCTCTATTGGATTTGAAAATAATCTCATATTTTTCATGATAGGTTGGACATAAAAATATAAATAAAGACCAATACCAATCATTTTTAAAAGGCATTCACATATGTGGGATAGACATTTCTCCTCCCCACCCTTTTGTTTTATTTCCTTGTTAACCTTTTATTCCTTTAAAAAAATTTCACTTCTGGGGCCTTGTGTTATAGATGATGAAAATGAATCATTCTATTGATACATCAGTGTGAAAAATAAATTCCCTATAGACTCATCGAGAAATAAATCATTTCCCTTCACTAGTGTGTCAAGGAAAAATGATCATTTATTCCTAATAAATGACAAGGAGGGGAATAAGCTAAATATGTATTTTGGTCACTGATATGTTGGGGGGGAATATCTTTCCTTACTGAATTATAGGTGAAGAAATGATTTTTTAACGTATGAGTGGTGTTGAGGGGAGGAAGAAATTTGGCGGGTGACATATGAGTATATAAAATGATTTCTCCATTAAAGAATATTCAATCATGAAAGTTGCATATTAAAGGTGTAAAATAAATGAAAAGTTTCCCTTGTTTGGTCACTTAGAAAAGTATATTTTTGACTAAAAAATTGGTGGAGAAAAGTATTTTCTTTGACGACATTTTGACGAACAAATAACTTTTGTGAAGCGATATATCGACAAAGAAGAAACATTTTCTTGTCGATGAATCAATGGAAAAAACTCTTTTGGGTTCGATACATGGGAAAAAAATATCTTTTGAGGGTGACCCTTTACTATGAAAATATTTTTTTCCAAGCAAAACTTATGAAGGAAAACTTGTGTTAAGCCCTAAATGTAGGGAACAGTTCCCCCTAGAGTGTCGCACTTTACCCCCTATATGGTGGTGTATTACATATTATTGATGTAGGATAGGGTCTATTAGTGGGTTTATTAGTTTTTATTGTACACCTTTGTCTACTATATATAGGAAGGAGATATTTTCATTTGAGTAAGCATTGTATATTGTCTTGTCTTGGGTACATAGTACATTGTGTAAGGAGGTTCCTCGCTCGAAGATGATTGTTATTTATCTCTATTATTCAAAATTAAGGCGTGGATTACTCTCTTCTTGTCTATTTCTTCTCTTTTTATGCTATTTTTGGGACTCGGTTGCATAACATTTGGTATCAGAGCTCTTTCCTCGGGACTGGTTTCTTAAAAATGAGTCATATTGAAATTTTCTCTACAATTTTTTTTATACAAGTAATCAAAGACCGCGGTCAAAAACCACTTCCAAAAAAGTCCAATTTATCTTCAATCCAAAATTCATATCTTGATACATTACAGTTTCAGAGATAATTTTAGAGGAATCTAGGGTTTTTTACTAGTCTAAAACATGTTTTCTAGGGAAAAAGGTCATATCTGAGTAATCAGATATCCAAATTGAGTGAGACTAGTTGCATATGAAATAAGATGGACCAGGGTATCTATGGTAGAAGTTTCAGCTACATAAACAAAATATTGGACACATGACAAACCGTACAAGTTTTCTCTTCTGGATAGGCCAAAAATAAGAAGCTTTGGGATATTTGCTATAATTTGTTTTTGGAACATCCAAATTAGGTAAAAATGAAACATTGGAAAGAGGATACATTAGGGTACCATATGACTAAGTTTTATACCTAGAGGAGTTGAAATTCATATTCATCTCAGTTACAAGTCGGCCCTAAAATGGTATTCGAATTAGGGTTTGAAACATGAGTTCTAGGGAAAAAGTTCATATTTGAGGCATCTAAGATACAAATTGAGTGAGACCTATTGCATACAAAATAAGATGAACTAGGGTATCTATGGTAAAAGTTTCAGATGCAGAAACAAAATATTGGACATGTGGCATGCAATACAAGTTCTCTCTTTTGGATAGGCAAGAAATAAGAAGTGTTGGGAAAATTGCAATATAGTTTTACTAGAGAATACAACCTATGTCAAACCTACGACATCAAAAAGAGGACAAATCAGGCCACCGCAAGCTAAAGTTTCATACCTAGAGGAGATGAAATTTTAAATTTATCTCAGTTCAAGTCATCCATAAAACAATCTTCCAATCAAGGTTTGAAGAAGGAAAATCTATAGTTCAAGCAATGGTAGATCTCATAGAGCATTGACAAGAAGTCTCCAAATACTGAAGATGTCTAAAAAACATGATGAAACAACATGTTGATAAACATCACAATCAAAGGATTTTTGAAGAAGGAAAAATCATATGGGAACTTGAACAAATCATTGAAAAAGGGACCTAACAACTATGAAATCAAGCTATTATTGAGTACCTCATCAAGTCGAAGAACTTTCTAGTTGCAGATTCGACATGGGAAGTTGATGTCTTCATACATATGCATCCACAACTACCCAATCGTTGATGACAATGCTTGTTTGAAGGGGAGGGGCATGTGAAGCCCTAAATGTTGGGCATGGTTCCCCCTATAGTGTGGCACTTTACCCCCTAAATGGTGGTGTATTACATATTATTGATGTAGGCTCAGGTCTATTAGTGGTTCTATTAGTTTTTATTGTACACCTTTGTATCCTATATATAGGAAGGAGATATTTTCATTTTAGTAAGCATTTCATATTGTCTTGTCTTAGGTACATAGTACATTGGATAAGGAGGTTCCTCCCTCAAATAGGATTGTTATTCATATTTATTATTCATTATTAAGGCATGAATTACTCTCTTCTTGTCTATTTCTACTCTTTTTATGCTATTTTTGGGACTTGGTTTCATAACAACCCGGACATAGGTTTTTCAAAAAAATCTAAGTGTTTTTCTTTGCATTAGTGTAGCCCTAGAGGCTTTCAGAAAAAATGATGGCAAGTCAAGATAAAAAAATTTAGAACAGACACTAGTGCAGAAACATAATTACCTCCACCTAAGTTTATAGGTTCATAAAGTTGGAATGTTTAATGTCGCAAAAGAAAAACATTAGGTCACTGAGGTTCTTACTTAAAAACCATGCAGTATGATAAGATAGGTCAAGGGGAGAGTAGTAAAAAACTAGTTAAAGGATGCACTAAACTAAAAAATAATGAAACTTAAGTACCAAATCGATGAAGGAACATAAATTCTAATGTGTTCGATTTCCACGCCTCCCGAATCTCCTTGAATAAATTAAGAACTTACTCAAAAAAACATACTATCCAAAAGTGCCATAGTCAAAATGAAATTATGGAGGATGGTTGAGAAAGAGTGGATTTGGGCCATTGAATATTAATTCAAAAAAATTAGGTGGGGCCCAAAGTTTCATGACCTTGGGAACTACTGAGGTTTCAAAAAATGGAGACACACTAGGAGAAGCTAGAATATCTATTGTCCTAATTGCAAGTGTACTTTGAAGTGTAAAGATGTTGATGTAATTGTAACTTCGGAATGTATTCACTTGTATTTCTTATCTATTGTAACCCGATGTTTATTCCGGGATGTATTTGAGTCATGTCATGCCCCGATGTTCCGATCGGGAAGTTTCTATAATGAGAAAGTCATGTCAAGTCATTGTGGGTAGCCCTCTTATTGGTTAAGGGTTAAAGTCCCCACAGTTGTGGGGCCCTTGGGTTATTAGACTATCCTAGTGAAGTCGACCCTAGGTGAGTCATTGTAAGTCAGGGAAATAGTCCCCACCATTGTGTTACCCTGCTATTGGTCAGAGGAGGCAAAGTTCCCACAAGTGGTGGGGCATTAGGGTTATTAGACACTCCTAGAGATGTCGGCTCTAGTAAGCAATTGTTAAGTGAGGCCAACATGTTGGAGTGCACTTCAAGTGAACGGAAGAATATAAATAGAGAGTGAGATCCTCTCTATTTATCACTTGCAATAATATCACTCACTCACTCAAGTGTGGCACATAAGTGAGGAAGGAAATACACTGGGACTAGACAAGAAGAAGACTACTGCTGTCGAGAGTGCATCTTACTGTTTTTCGGTTTTACCATTTTGTGCTGATTCTATCTCTGAGGAAGTTGCGGGGTTTTCTCCTTTATGGTTTCCCCGAGCAAAACTCTTTATGTCTCTTGTCTCTTGTTATGTGCTTATGTTTTATTACTGTGCTTGTTATTCTCTCAGTGAAAAGATCCTAAGATCATAATGCTAGCTTATATGATGAAAAACTAACATGGTATTAGAGCTAACCTGAGAAGAAGACATTGTGCAGCTACAGAATCTAGGGCTTATTAATTTTTTGGTCTCTCTCCACAATCTATCAGCAAAATTATGCTAGGCTAACTCTCCATTGAAGGGCGCATCTTTCTGTCGAAGAGGAATTCGATTCCTAGCATTTTCAGTTTTCGATGTGGAAATTAGGGATTTCTATAGAAGAGGAATTTTTGAGTGAGACCAGCATAGGATTGTTCTCCTCATAAAAACCGAAGTTTTTAGACCTGGATCAAGAAATTTGGTTGGGTGAAACTCCGGGAAATTCAAACCCTAGTTTGACCCCGAGCTAGAAAAACCCTAAATACTAAAACTGATAAGTTTTGGTACAGTCGCTATATTTCGAGGTTGGAAAAGTTTCACTTTTAGGGGCCTAAGAAAAACTCCTGAAGAACACTGTGTCCAAAATTCAGCCTCAGATTCGCTATATTCTGGGAGATATGATCCCTCCAAGTTAGGGTTCTAGCCTCTTCCAGAATTCATCCCTAAACAGGACACCTGGGGAGAATTGCAATATATTGGGATAAAAAGGTCCAAATGGAATTCCTGAAGATTTTCCAGAAATGGCACGAAATTTAATTTCTATGGTCCAAATATCAGACTCAGAAGATGAACCAGCGACACGTGGCATGCCATACAACTTTGCTATTCTGAACAGTTCTGTAACAAGTCACCTTGGGAAAATGATCATAAATATGAAATGGTGAAAAAAATTCTAATTAAAACTATGGTGTTAGATCAGGGACATGTGAGGTTACCTTAGTGAAAAATTTCAGACACAGAGGATCATCAATTTAGGAGATATCACAGAAACAGTAACATGCATTTCTGCAGAAGAAATTGGAAAATTAGGGCTTCCTGTTCCGGGAGCTTCCCTCCACTGTTTTCAGAAAAGGAGTACATTGGACAGATCCATTTGAAGAGATATATCTGTCTATCCAATCAGATCTAAAAGATTCCAAGTTTTTAAAATTAGGGTTTCTTTGACAAACCCTAGATCAGCCAGCTCCGGAACCAAGACAGACACCTCAAATCGGTAAGATCTAATCTATTGCTATTTTCATTTGAGGTTCTCATTTCAAAGTAATCATCTTGATTATAAGCTTGGTGAAGTTCATAACTTCCAAGCATAGAAGTATTTGATCTCTCTGAAGAAAATGGATTGGACACCTACATGAGTATAGAGGTTCCAGTTCCAGAGGGAGATGAGGCTAGAAGCCTTTCACAAGAAGAACTTGGTCAAGGCCAAGAAGATCATGGTTGATTCAGTCAAGGATCAACTTGTACTACAAGTGTCTTCCCTAAAGACACCAAAGATGTTTTGATTCCTTGACCAAGCTATTTGAAGGGAAGAATAGAAATCAGAATATGACCTTAAGAAACCAGTTGAAGAATGTGAAGATCCAGAATGCAGAGACCATGCAGTCATAAGAGTCTCTCAAATCAAGAACAACTTGAAGCGGTAATAGAAGAAGTGAAGAATGCAGAAGTGGTGATGGCCACCTTGAATGGCCTCCCAGGATCATAGGATTCATTCATATGAGGAATGTGTTCCAGAAGGAAGTGATTACTTTCAGCAGACTCCGAGAAGAAGAAGAAGCTTGACTCATGAGAAGAGAAGAGAAGATGGGAGCAATTGAAGATCAAGCTCTCACCATCCAAAGAAGATCCCTCAAGCAATGAGGAATATGAAGATCTCAATTCTTGAAGAACTTCTTATCCACCTTATCATTTGGATAAGAAATGATGCTATCATGAATGAAGAAGATGATGAAGCTGAAGAATCAAGAAGGAGTATACCCACGAAACAAATAAAGATAAGTATTCAATTGTCATTTCATTATTTTGTTATGCATTTGTTTATATTCAGTTAATGTATTATGCATGATAGAATGTTTGCATTAATGACAGTATACTACTAATATGCATGTGATGGGTAAGTAGCTCATGGTGCTATACAAATTCTCCATTGCTACTTATCTAGAATGAAACCTCTTTGCTGACATATTGGATTAGTGCACAATCTCAATGTTGTCCTGGTAGAGATGGAAGGCATCTAGAAAGTTTCAGTGAGATATGGATGAATGTTGTATTGGCTAAAGTAGTTGCATGATCATATATTTATGCATAAGTACTTTCCAGTATGAATATTCCTTATGAAATGTTCTAACCATACAACTGCATTTGACTTGTAGGAAATATCGCATACATAATTGCCTGCAAGCAAAGAAGGATGAAACTTGTTCCGAAGAACAAGTGACGATAGTTCAAGATGAAGAATAATATGATGAATGCAGCGACATCATTGATACAGAATATTCCAACTATGAAGAAGTAACTAAGAAGAAATGGAAGACTAGTTCAAGAAGAATGATGTTAGGGCGTAGTATCGAGACCTGAAGAGAAGTTCATAGTTTCATCATGCAGTGGATGGAAACATCGTGGGATACAAAGCAAGATTCATAGCATGAGGCTTCTCATAAAAAGAAGGCATAGACTACGAAGAAACATTTACAGCTACTAGAAGTGAAGTCACATGACATGATCATGAAAGAAGGCCTTGTACGAGTTCAGAAGACACCCATGGGATAACACACACATGATGAGCTTAATGAATATCTTAACCGTTACTACAAGGTTGATAAAGGATGACAAGGTCATAGATGGGCGTGAGAGGAACTTTTGGAAAAGTTCAAAATAGAGGATCTTGGTATCCAATGATCCTAGATGGACACTACTTGCATAGAGTACAAAAGACAGAGGGAGTATGATGCTCTGCTTTAGAGGGAGTGACTACAGAATATCTTGAGGTTCAACATGGTATGATAGGATGGGCAGATTACTGATGACTCTAGGATTTACTAAGAGTAAAGTGGATTCCAACCTTTTCTTCAAGGTTGAAGGCGGAAGACCAGTGATGCTCCTGTTATGTGTCGATGCAATATTTTCTAGGCATGGAGGTGTGGCAGAGTACAGATGGAATCTTCCTTGGACAAGGGAAGTATGCAGTAGAGATCCTAAAGAGGTTTGGGATGATGGACTGCAAATCTATGACCACACCTATGGCATTGAACATGAAGCTATTAAGTGATGCTTCATTAGAGATGGTTGATGCTACGATGTATCATCATATGATTGGGTCATTGATGTAGCTTATGAACATGAGACCAGACATTTGCTTTGCTGTGAACACCTTGAGCCAGTTCTTGACAGATCCGAGAAATGTTCACTTGATTGTTGCAAAGGATATTCTAAGGTACCTGAGGGGTACAGTTGATTATGGGCTCAAGTATGATGCAAATCAAAAGATTAACCTAGAGGGTTATGTTGATTCAGATTGGGCAGGCAGTGCCATCGACAGGAAGAGTACTTCAGGATGTTTCTTCAGTATGGGATCAGGTGTGATCTCTTGGTTTAGCAGGAAGCAATCCTGTGTGGCACTGAGTACAGCTGAAGCAGAGTATGTCGCAGCTTGTTCAGCTAGTTGTGAGGTAGTATGGCTATGGAATCTACTGTCTGATATATTTGATCTCCAGTTGGATGCTACTTGTATACATTGTGATAACCAGAGTTGCGTGAAGTTGTCAGAGAATCCAGTGTTCCATGACAAGTCGAAGCATATCGAGATCAAGTATCACTATATCAGGGATATGGTGCAAAGAGGAGTAGTGAAGCTCCAGTATATTGCGATGGAGGAACAGATAGCTGATGTATTGATGAAGCCATTGGCTAGGCTGAAGTTTGAGTACTTCAGAGAGAAACTTGGTGTTCTCCAGATCGAGGTTCCCTCCAAGATAAATTGAAGAGATCCAAAGCCATTCTGACAAGTAGGTCAGATGTAAGGGCTGAGCCATTCTGTCATGGTGAGAGGATTCAGTTCCTTCCATGTCAGATATGAGTGCTAGAGATCCAAAACCATTCTGACGAGTAGGTCAGATGTAAGGGCTGAGCCATTTTGTCATGGTGAGAGGATTTGATTCCTTCCATGTCAGATATGAGTGCTGACTGCCATTCTGGGAATGGAGGCACCTGGTCAGTTACCAGGAACACTCAGTTTGGGACTGAGAGAGCCATTCTGATGAGCAAGTCAGATGTAAGGGCTGAACCATTCTATCATGGCTAAAGGATTAGGTTCCTCCCATGTCAGATGTGAGTGTTGGCCATTCTATCGAGTAGGACAGATGTAAGGGCAACTACCACTCTTCTAGAGAGTGGAGGCATCTGGTCCGTTACCAGGTAGCTCAGTCAGGGACTGGGGGCCATTCTAACAAGGGTGTAGGATTCAGTTCCTACCAGGTCAGATGTGAGTGCAGGCCATTCTGTCGAGTAGGACAGATGTAAGGGCAACTACCACTCTCTGGGAGAGTGGAGGCACCTGGTCCATTACCAGGTAGCTCAGTCAGGGACTGGGGGCCATTCTGATGAGGGTGTAGGATTCAATTCCTACCAGGTCAGATGTGAGTGCATACCCTTCTAACGAGTAGGTCAGATATAAGTGCAGAGCCATTTCATAGATGGTAGTGGATGTTCCTATCATGCTGGTGAATGTGAGTGCTGGGCCTTTCTGATGTGATTGTAGTTTACTACATGATCAAATGTGAGTGCTGGGCATGCCTTTCTGACGAGTAGGTCAGATGTAAGTGATGGGCATGCCTTTCTGACGAGAAGGTCAGATGTAAGTGCTGGGCGAAGACCTACCTAGTGGCTAGGCCTACAACCAACATGAAAAAGGGATGGCTCTGTAGAACTTCCTATGATGAGAATAATCATGAGATAGCACTAGTGATGATCCAGATCGAGTGATGATATAGATCCAGTCATGATGATCCAGCAGTGATGATCCAGATCGAGTGATGATCCAGATCCAGATCCAGTGATGATGTTCCATGATGATCCAGATCAAGAGATGATCCAAATCCAGTGATGATGTTCCATGATGATCCAGATCGAGTGATGATGTCCCATGATGATCTAGATCGAGAGATGATCCAGATCCAGTGAAGATGACTTGAAGATAAAGATGACTTTGAAGATGACGAAGACCTGACGATGACCTAGATGATACAGAGAAGAATACTTGTGCTGATAAATTGTGTCAAGTGAATACCTTCCTAGTTAAGAGGGAGTGTTGATGTAATTTTAACTTTGGAATGTATTCACTTGTATTTCTTATCTATTGTAACCCGATGTTTATTCCGGGATGTATTTGAGTCATGTCATGCCCCGATGTTCCGATCGGGAAGTTTCTATAATGAGAAAGTCATGTCAAGTCATTGTGGGTAACCCTCTTATTGGTTAAGGGTTAAAGTCCCCACAGTTGTGGGGCCCTTGGGTTATTAGACTATCCTAGTGAAGTCGACCCTAGGTGAGTCATTGTAAGTCGGGGCAATAGTCCCCACCATTGTGTTACCCTCCTATTGGTTAGAGGAGGCAAAGTCCCCACAAGTGGTGGGGCACTAGGGTTATTAGACACTCCTAGAGATGTCAGCTCTAGTAAGCAATTGTTAAGTGAGGCCGACATGTTGGAGTGCACTTCAAGTGAACGGAAGAATATAAATAGAGAGTGAGAGCCTCTCTATTTATCACTTGCAAGCATATCACTCACTCACTCAAGTGTGGCACATAAGTGAGGAAGGAAATACACTGAGACTAGACAAGAAGAAGACTACTGCTGTCGGGAGTGCATCTTACTGTTTTTCGGTTTTACCATTTTGTGCTGATTCTATCTCTGAGGAAGTTGTGGGGTTTTCTCCTTTATGGTTTCCCCAAGGAAAACTCTTTGTGTCTCTTGTCTCTTGTGATGTGCTTATGTTTTATTGTTGTTCTTGTTATTCTCTCAGTGAAAAGATCCTAAGATCATAATGCTAGCTTATATGATGAAAAACTAACAAAAGACAACATCGTGTTTTTTCAATCACAAATGAATTTAATAGGTCCTTGGTCCCTATGAACTTATCTTTCAATATGGCCAATTATAATACCCACACATCCATTTTGATAAGCCACATCTATTTTGTTGAATATATATTATAATGAATTCCATTTCTATTTATACTGAGTTAATAAGATGATTTGTAGTCTAGTTCCAAGGAATTTATGGATTTGGGATTAAAATGTTTTCACTAGAAATTTGATATATCTCAAGTGTTGCTCTAGTACTACCTAGTAGATTATATAGCCTTTATGGAGTTACCACAACATCACAAACATTTCCCCACTATCAACAAGCATCTATGACCCCAAAAGAGTTATACATGTATCTCTTTTATCATTGAACTTCCTTTCCCAACTTTTGCACTTATTTGGTTGTCCATGGTTGAAGTTTTTATGGGGGGAAGAAATGTATTTGAAACATTTACTAGGATTTTCCTTGTATTGAGGTTTAACCAAGCACTTTAGTACCTGGATATTTGTAGGACCCTTTAGCTTTTGACCCATGGACTTTCAAACCCTGTACTTTCAATATTTCACCCATATCTTTGTCAAAATTTAGATGTGGGTGTGACCGGGTCACTACAACACATCTATTTATTTTCAAATTAGATATGAATATGACATCTCCAAATGTTAGAAGTGTCTCGGGTCCAATCATTGATATTGCATTTTCCTTGTTCCTAGGAATCACAACCTGTATCTTCATCTTTTTCAACCAAATTAGAGAACAACACAAGATTTTGAAACTTTCACTCTTGAAGCAATCACTATCTATTGTCTAGAGAAAATCAAGGTAGAAATCGAAGAAAAAAGGTGGGTAAAGAAAAACATAATGTAGAATATGTATATATGATAATGTATATGATGCTTACATAATAAGTGCCCTGGGTAATTTATACCCTAAGTGGGGAAGGGAGGTGACTTTTCAAGTTACCTCGTTAATTTAATTACATTAATTACTAAAATTAATCTAGATTAATGTTTTGAATTTAGCATTTGTAACATTTCCTTCTCTTTTTAAAATTCTTTGTCCTCAAAGAAGGGTAATGACGGATAATGTTGAACGAATTTCTATATTTCCCATGATGCGTCTTCTTCTGGTAAATTATTCCATTTAATGAGGTATTCCTTGATCATTCTAGTGTGTAATCTTTGTTCTCTAATGTTGATGATAGCTTCTAGTTCTAAGATAAGTTTCCCTTCTTCGTCTAGTGTGGGAAGTGTTGTTTGAACTGATTGATGTTGTGCCAACAACTTTTTTAGATTTGAAACATGGAAGACGTTGTGAATTCGACTTGTCTCTGGTAACTTTAGCTCATATAGTACGCGCTTAATCTTCCGTATAATTTGGTATGGACCATAGAACTTAGATACTAACTTGTTCTTTCATTTTTGTTTTAGTGATAATTGTTTGTAGGGTTGAAGTCTTACGAATACCTAATCTGCTAATTCAAACTCTCTCTCGGTTCTATGATGTCCTGCTTGTTTCATATGATTTTGTGCCATAGTTAAATTAGAGTGTTTGCATGATTCGTTGGTTGTCTTCCAGTTGATCTTTAAAGGCGGGTAATTTTGTGCTTCCTTGAATGATTTCCTTCCATTTGGGTGGTTCATAACTATATAATGCTTGAAATGGACTCATCTTAGCTGATGTGTGCTACATAGTGTTATACTGGCATTCTACGAGGTGTAACCATTTGTTCTATTTGTTTGTGATGAAACTACAGCAATAGGTTTCCAAACATTTGTTGACCACTTATGTTTTCCCATCTATCTATGGGTGATATACTGAGCTCATATTAAGAGTGATCCATGTTTGCTTGTAGAATTCCTTCAAAAAAATGCATGTGAATTTGGCATCTCTATTGCTCACTATAATTTTTGGAAAACCATGTAATTTGTAAATATTTTTACAAAACATTTCAATGATTTGCTTAGCGGAGTCAGTTTTCTTTATGCCGAAAACATGTGCATATTTCGCTAGTTGATCTACTACCACAAGGATTTTATCCTTACCATCTAATAAGGGTAACCCTTCAATAAAATCCATAGAAATTTCCTCTCACTTTTGCTTCGGAATGTGTAGAGGGTGGAGTATCCCTAGAGTCGTGACATTTTCTCTTTTATTCCTTTAACACATGTCACACTCGGCTACATCTTTTTTAATGTCTTTATGCATTCCTTTCCAATAGAACGATTGTATGGAATTGTAATATGTCTTGAAAAAACCTACATGTCTTGCGGCGGGTGAATCATGAGATTCTATCATCACCTTAGTTTTAAACCTTGATGTTGGGTCTAAATAGATCATTCCTTTGTACCACAAGATGTCATTTCACAACTTAATTTTGGACCTCTATTCGGCTCTTTGATTAAGGCACAAGTGTTTGCGTATTTAGTGTATTCTCTTCATATTTCATCCAACCACTCTGGAATAATGATTGAAATTGCATATGTCTGGACTTCATCCTTCCTAGATAGAGCATCAACGACTATATTGTCTTTCCCTGTTTTATGTAATATCCCATATCAAAGGTAGCGATTTTTTCTATCCACTTCTGTTGTTCTGTTAACAATGTTTTTTATTGAAGGAGATATTGAAGACTCTTATGGTCTGTTCTTATCAGTATTTTTATCCCTAGAAGGTATTGTCGCCATTTTGTTAAATCATGTATAATGGCTAGCATCTCTTTATCATAATCGTACTTCAAACTTTCTCTCTTGTTGAGCTTCTAATTTCGAATGCTATTGGGTGACCTTCTTGCATCAAAACTAATCCTAGTACGAAACTTGATGCATCGCATTCGACTACAAAAGGTTTTTTGAAGTATGGCGTGGATAATACAGATATTGAAGACACCATGCATTTTAATGTTTCAAAACATTTTTTTGCTTCACTATTCCATTGGAAGGAATTTTTCTTCAATAAATTTGTGAGAGGGGCGGTTTTATGGGCGTAATTCTTTGCAAATATTCGATAGTATCTTGTTTGGCCTAGAAATACCCTTAGCTTCAATATGTTATCGAGTTTGGTCCATTCCATATTTCCTTGATTTTACTTGGATCGACTTTTACTCCTTCCTTTGGTATCTTATGACCCAGGTAGTCCACTTCTTCTTTTCCAAAGGTGCACTTAGACCTCTTTGCATAGATTTGGTTTTCTTCCGAAATGGTTAGTACTTGACATAAGAGTTCCAGATGCTTCTTCCATGTTCTACTATATATGAGGATGTCATCAAAAAATACTAGTTCGGAGTTTCTTAAAAATGGTTGGAACAATTCGTTCATTATGGCTTGAAATGTAGCTATAGCTTTAGTCAAACCAAAGGGCATTACTTTGAAATCATAGTGGCCTTCATGAGTGAAAAAAGCGGTTTTTTCTATGTCTTCCACTCTAGCTTTGATTTGATAATAGCCAGATCAAAGATCCAATTTTGAGAAGTACTTAGCCCCATGAAATTCATCCATCATCTCATCGATGAATGGGATCAAAAATTTAATTTTGATAGTTATTTTGTTCAGTCCTCTTTAATCTATGCACAATCTGAGCAAACCATCCTTCTCTCGTACTAACACTAATGGAGCTACATACATGCTTCTGCTTTTTGAAATGACGCCACATTTCAGAAGTCATGAGTGAACCTATTGATTTCTGTTTGATGGTGATGCAGGTATTTGTATGGTTTGCTGCTGGCGGCTTTTGTCTCTGGTTCTGTTTCGATAATGTGTTTGATATTTCTATTTGGTGGAAGCTCCATGGGTAGCTCTTGAAACACCTTGTGATGTTTTTGAATCATCTCTTGTATCTCTGGCTATTTTTCGATATCTCCTTCACATGTTAGAAGATCCATTTCTTGACATTGAAGTATGTACGCTGGTGCGCCTTTTCAAAGTAGCTTTTCCATCTGATGTGATGTAACTAACTGTGTCGAAGGTGGTTGGAACCCTTATAATTTGTGTTCCTTCTCGAACAACTGGAATTCAATAAAATGTTCTTGGTGGTTTTCGGAGTATGTACCCAAGGTTTGTAACCATTGTATTCCTAATACTACGTCGACTCCTCCTAGTGGTATCGCAAAGAAATATGATTCTAAGTTATACTCTTACATTTGTAACTTGACCTTGTGACATTTTCCCACATTGTCAATATTCTTGCCATCTGCTACCATAACCTTCATGTTAGGTACTGGAAAAATAAATAGGTTAAATACTTTAGCAAGGTTGACATTAATGAAATTATGGGTGCTGCCACTGTCGATGAGAACTATGACATTATTCTTTTTGATATGTCCTTTAATCTTCAATGTTTGTGGTTGGGATATTCCAGTAATAGCAGCTAATGATATTTTTGGGGTGTCGTCCTCGATATCTATTTTGTAGTTTGGTTGACTATCTACATCGTTCTCAATGGTTCCTTGACTTCAAACTCTGCTTCTTCTGCTTCACAGGCATACAATTTATTTTGTAAGCATCTTTGCTTAGAATCCCATTTTTCTCCATGGAACTTACATTTCCCTTCCTTTATTCTCTAGGCCTCTAAACTAGGCTTCGTTCCTTCTCTGAGTTGTGGCAGTGTATATCTTGGATTTCCTGTGTATGCTGAATGGATGGGATTCCTTTTGGAGTCATATTTGTCGAAATTTGTATGAAAGGATTTCTTGAATTTTATTTCAATAATCCTAGCTTTAAATCGTGCTTCCTCCATGGTCATAGATGTTATGTAACTCTAGTTCATCACGAATGTGTTATTTTAGACTGTGTATGTAGGTTTGTAGTTGTTGTTCATCGGTTAACTCTGGAACACGAGTTGAAAACACTTCCCACTCACAGGTGTACTCATCGACACTGTTTTTATTTTGTAACCTTGTGATTTTGGCAAAGAAGTCTTTTTATTCAACTCCCTAGAATCTTTTGATGAGGTCGTTCCTGAATCTAACCCAGTTGTGAGAAAATATTCTTGCAGTATCCTTCCACCATAAGTACAAGTTGTAAGAGTTTCCTTCTAGATGCATGGAGGCATATTTGATTTTCTCACCTTCATAATGGATGTTGTGGATGTCTAGGTATTCCTCAGCTTTGTTAATCCATGCTATGCACTGTCGTTTGTCACCGTCATATTTGGGTAGCTCGAATTTCACCAGTATCTGGTTTCCTTATGTATATGAGGCTGGGAACGACATGTTGAATGGAGGAGCCAGTTGCTTCGGTGTTCTGGGAGAGTTTGGTTGTATATCATTTGATATTTGTAATCTGTCCAAGATGGTGGTTAAAATTCCTGATTTTTTCTTTTGTTCGTCCTGTATAGTGAGAACGGTATTCTCTATTCATGACGTGACTTGTGTCCAACTTGATGTCAAAGCGTCACTGGTTGGTCTGATATTTGCGTGGATTTCATCATAGTTCTTATTAATCTTCTCATTGACTTGATCAAACTGACCATTTAAGTCACCCATTGATATGGTGATTGTTGGAATCTTATCGATGCTAAACGTGGAATTATTTTTATTTGTTGTATGATGCCATCCGGGCACGTTTTTTTAAAGTAATTATAATAATAATTATTATTATTATAATATAGATTTTTTAATTAATAATAATAATAATATTAATAAATTTTATTATTAAATGTTGTTTAACAAGCCGTCGCACCCGTGGAGTAATGGAGAGCGGCGGGAGGGGAGGTGGGATAGGCGGTGGGAGCAGTGGAAGGTGGATGGCGGTGGGGTAGTAGATTGGGAGTTGCGTGAGGAGTGGTAGGGAGAGGGAAACACCGATCGAGAGGGAATGAGAAGGAGTGTGGGGGAAGTGGAGGATCACTTAGGTGGGCCGAGGGTGCGAAGGATCACGCAAGGGATGCACCGAGGTTGGACGCAGGCAGAAGGGAAGTGAAGTGGGAGTCGGTGGGGGAGTTGATGTGGGAGTCGAGACTAGACGTGGGGGAAGTGAATTGAGCGTCACAGGGATGGATGGCGTGAGGGAGGTGGCAGCTGGTGGTGGAGGGAAGCTTGAGCACAAAGAAAACTAAGGAGGAGGTGGGTGCAACAGAGGTGGTGGTGGTGGTTGCAGGGTCGATGGATTTGATACCAATGAAAGAACAAAGGTGGGTAAAGAAGAAACGTAATGTAGAATATGTACATATGACAATGTATATGATGCTTACATAATAAGTGCCTTGGGTAATTTATACCCTAAGTGGGGAAGGGAGGTGACTTTTCAAGTCACCTCTTTAATTTAATTACATTAATTACTAAAATTAACCTAGCTTAATGTTTTAAATTTAGCATTTGTAACAAGCAAGTGTTGTAATTTGAAAATAACTAATAAAAAACTCACATGCATGAAAATACAAACTGAAAATAAAGAAACCCTAACCTATGAAAGTAGAAAATTCAACCTAGACTACTATTTACAAATCGGTTGTTTTGTTAAGAAAAATAACTTAAATGGCTCTTTAAAATTTCACCACTAATAGGAAGGATATATTTATCCCCTTCCATACTTCTCAAATGATATGTACCAGAACCCATTGTTTTAACTACCTTGTATGGTCCAATCCATATGTGTTGGAATTTGGTCTGCTTCCCTTAACATTTGTTAATTTTATCCTACTTTAACACCAAATCCCCTACTAATTCATACTCCTTACAAGTTTATGAGTGTTTTTCAAACCATGTCTTAACTACTTGTTGGTGAGAGAAAAATAATAATTTATCCTTTTCCCTTTCCTCTTATAATTGCAATAAGAGATAGAGTCAACCTTGAATGGATTGGTAATTTTGTCCTCTAGAAGATTGCATGAATTAGAGATAGGGTAAGAGGATGTTGTGAGGCAAGATAGATTCTTTCCCATAAACAAAAAAGTATGGAGGTGTCCCTAGGGAAGCTTTGGGTGTCATCCTATCATCCCAAAGAGCTTTGGGTAATGCATTGTATCAGCTCCTTTGACGGCTGGCTATGGTCTTTTAAAGTATTTTTTGGTGGATTTAACTACAAGGTAGTAGTTGCTTGACTAATGTAGGATTATTCCTCTTTCTAAGGAAAAATATGTTAACTTCAGTAAATAAAAATATGAAGTTTTATGAAAATAATAGAACTAATGTAACATGCATCTTGGTAATCAATTGTTGTTCAATGAAACTGATGATGATTGCTTCATTTACCTAAACCAAGGGAACAAATTCATTCCACCTTGTGAAATAATGTGGTTGTCAATATGTAATTGTATTACTTCAAGGAATTTGGGTTAATCTCTCATATGATATCTATACCACATTGTTGAAATGGTTCATCAATTGTTACCATCTACAATGGAATAACTTGTTTCTTCTCATGCCCGACCCCTATTTGGCACACTTTTCATTTCTGTGTGTAAGAATGGGCATATCCAAATAACGTTAGCCAATAATACACTACCTTTAAAATCTTGTCAATGGTATTTTCTCCTACAAAGTTTCCTCCAACATGTTCATCATCCAGTTCCTTGAGAACTTTATCAACATTCTTCTTTTAGAGACATCTAGAAAATAAACCATTGTATTTTTTTCTTACAGGATCAAGAATCAAATCAATACATCTTGATTGTATTATGTTGATATGATCCTTAATGCCCTCTTTGATCTGGTGATTGCTGGAATCTTCTCGATGCTAAACGTGGATTTTTTTTTATTCGCTATATGATGCCAGCTGGGCACGATTTTTTTTAAAAGTAATAATAATAATAATTATTATTATTAGAATATAGTTTTTTTTAATTAATAATAATATTAATATTGAAAATATTATTATTAAAAAATGTTTAACAAGTCGTCATGCCCGTGGAGTAATGGAGAGCGGCGGGACAGGAGACGGGAGCAACGGAAGGTGGATGGCAGTGGGGTAGCAGATTGGGAGCTGCACGGGGAGTGGCAGGGAGAGGGAAACACCGGTGGAGAGAGGACAAGAAGGAGCATGGGGCAGGTGGAGGAGCATGCAAGTGGGCCGAGGGTGCTAAGGATCATGCAAGGGATGCACGAAGATTGGACGCAGGCAAAATGGAAGTGAAGTGGGAGTCACTATGGGAAGTGAAGTGGAATTTGAGGCTGGGCATGGAGGAAGTGAAGTGGAAGTGGGATTCGTAGGGATGGATGGTGCGAGGGAGGTGGCATCAGGTGGTGGAGGGAAGCTTGAGCATGAAGGGGGGTGGGGGGGGGGGAATAAGGAGGAAGCGGGTACAGCGGAGGTGGTGGTGGTGGTTGCAGGGCCGATGGCTCTGATACCAATGAAAGAACAAAGGTGGGTAAAGAAAAAATGTAATGTAGAATTTGTATATATGATAATTTCTATGATGCTTACATAATATGTGCCTCGGGTAATTTATACCCTAAGTGGGGAAGGGAGGTGAATTTTCAAGTCACCTCTTTAATTTTATTACATTAATTACTAAAATTAACCTAGCTTAATGTTTTAAATTTAGCATTTGTAACAAGCAAGTATTGTAATTGGAAAATAACTAATAAAAAACTCACATGCATGAAAATACAAACAAAAAAGAAAGCAACCTTAACCTATGAAAGTAGAAAATTCAACCTAGACTACTATTTACAAATCGATTGTTTTGTTAAGAAAAATAACATAAATACCTCTTTAAAATTTCACCACTAATAGGAAGGAGATATTTATCCCCTTCTATACTTTTGAAATTATATGTACCATAACCCATGTTTTTAACTACCTTGTATGGTCCAATCCATATGTGTTGGAATTTGGTGTGCTTCCCTTTACGTTTGATAATTTTATTTACTCTAACACCAGATCCTCTACTTCATACTCCTTACAGGTTTATGAATTTTTGTCAAACCATGTCTTTACTACTTATTGGTGAGAGAAAAAAAAATATCCTTTTCCCTTTCCTCTTATAATTGCAGTAAGAGATAGATTCATGTTGGGCCTGGGGAAAGCACGCAGGAAATAAGCGAAAAAGGAGGAAACGTGTAAGAGTCAGTCCCCAACACAAGAATAAGTAAGGAAACTTGCACGAACAAAGGAAACTATGCAGAAAAAGGAAGCTGCATAGAAGAAGGGATAGGTGCAAGAGATGTCGCCTGCGTGGAAGGGAAACTGCATGGAAGGAAGATGCTGTAGGGTAAAGCGGGAGCACAAGTGCAGAATAACGGATGAAAGTGACAGGGTGATCGTGGGTGCTGAAGTCAGCTTAAGTCGGTAGATTCCACACGAGTGAACGCATGCTGTAAGTAAGGCCGTTAGTGCCTCGTGTCAAGTAGTGATCACCACAGCTGTATCCTGAGGGGTGGCTGATGGTGACAGTTAACAGACTGCCTGTATGCAGTCGACCCTGCGAGGTCATGTAAAATAGTATAAATAGGAGGGATTCAATAGTTGGTGAAGGTTTCTTTTTAGTTGGTCTTTGTTGGGTAATGGTTGGTTGTAGTTGCATCTACGAATATTATTGTGTTATGTGGGGTGTTTTTAGTCTTAGTTGCTTTTGAAGGGTTAACAGAGGGGAGATATCTGAGAGAGCAGAGTGAAGCTGAGAGATCTGAGTAGTAAAGTAGTCAAAAGTCTGCAGGATGTAGTCAGAGTTAATGTAGTAGAAGAGAAGCTCTGCTAGAGAGGTGCAGATGCTAGAAACGTCAATCCAGGCCGTGTGTGAATCAATAGATGGTAGCAATAGATTAGGATAAATAAGATAGAGAGTATGAGATCTAGAAAGAGTCTGAGATGAAAGCTAGATCTAGGATAGTCTCTAGTCAGATGCAAGATGAAGGCACCATATATTTCTCATGCCAGATGAAGAGCGCCTTGTAGTTTTTCCCAAATGGGTTTCCACGTGAACTCTCCTATGTGTTGACGATCGAATGTGTATGGTTGTTTATGTTTCTGTTTGTTTACACTTATTATGCAAGTCCTATCATGATTGAATGAATGTCGCACTATCAATAAGAGCCCGATGACATGAATAGGTTAGTACGTGCTACTTCTGAGTATTAGTTTATGTTTACGGTGCAACTATTGTTGCGCGTATGTATGTTGCACCTATGTGTTAGCTTCTTTTATATCCCATTATGCTTAAAGTACTAAGGTCGAATCTGTGTCGCGTCATTAGCAGTTAATAAAATATATGCGCGGTGTGTGCTACATTTCGGCGTAAATGACTCCATCCTCATGACTTGGTCGAGCTCCTTGGTCATGCGCCAAGGGACTATATTCCCTCGATAATCACGAAAACATGGTTCTGATGGTTACCCATCGAAGAGGTATCTCGAGTGAGACTACGCCTGCTTTGCAAGAGTTGCTGACGGGGCTTGCTCTGTTAGGACGATATCTCAGGTATTTGTTGGGTTGACGGGCTGTGAAGAACCTGGGTCACACAGGTTAGGAAAAGTGGCCAACAAATGGTTCTGTTGTCGGGACCCTACTAATCAAAATGAGGGAAATGTTGTGGCACCTGACTAAGAGTGAAGTAGAGGATTGGCTGGAGTCAAAGATGATGATATTCGCACAGAAGGAAAGCGAGGGTTTGCAACTGAACCCGAAGAACTGGTTGCAGCGATATCTATATTCGGATATCCATGAATTTTTTTTCGTAGAGTTCCCTGTTATATTGCAAGAATGGCTATCAGAGTTAGTATCCTAGCAGGATAACTTCTAGAAAAGAGAAGTAATTGAGTGTACCCAACTAGTTGACACAAGAAGTGGCACAAGTAAGTAATCCTATTTCCAGAGCTTTTGATTTTTGGATTGATAGCATATTAGAAGGATATGTTATAGAGTTCATTGTTGAAGTGATAACCTCGTATAGCGAGGCAGAGAGACATTTTTTCCAAGGACCTCGGGGAAGGTACCTTATGTCTATAAACCTATGGATTAAAATGATCCTTTATGAAAAGGGTATTTTGCAACTCAACAATTGAGTTGCGTGGTCCGTGAAGGGGATATGCTGTGCAAAATTTAGGAGAATTATGGAAGGTAGTAAGAAGAAATATTCCAAGGAAGCTCATAAGATGAGTTGGACCCTGGATTCTTAAAAAGCAGAAGGAGGTTCCAATGAGGAAAGAGGAGGAAGGTAGCAGGAGGCAGGAGGGCTTATAGCCTGCCTGGGGAGGGTGAATATGGATGTGAGTCACACCTAGATGAAGGGTCCTGTGACAAAGAGGAGGAGTATAGTCCGATTTCTTAGAGAGTAGAATCAGAAGAGTATGCAGAGTCGTCGAGGATGGGACGTGACTACGGCATTCCAGGAAGATCCCCTGAAGTGATACCTAGAAATTCCTCACCTGAAACACTTGTGAACCCTAATAGTCCTAGTGTCAGGACTGGTGCACAAGGAAGCCCAACAATGATCCCAGTAAATCCAATGAATCTTGGGAATCCAATGAACAACGCGAGTGCCAGCCTCTTGGTGGGAACAGACATTAGATTACCCACATTCAATGGGAATGGAATGGAAGACCCAAAGCAACATTGGTTCCTCTGTGAAGTTGTTTGGATGGTGCGTTTAGTCCATAATGTAGATATAAAGAAGGCACGGATGGTCATGACCTTAAGGGGTCATGCACTGGATTGGCTCATCAAGTTTTGTGCCGTACCAATCAGAACATTGTAGAAGAATCTTGAGTAGATTCGACATGCAATGATCTCAAAATTTAGAAAGCCAAAATCTGAGTCCCAATGTATAACCGAGATCAAGGAGATTAAGCAGGCTACGGAAGATACAGAATGGGACTTTGATCAGTGGTTTAAGATGTCGATGCACAAAGTAAGCTTCCATATGTCAAATGTGCAACATAAGGAGTGGTTTATTGCTACGCTACTGCCACATATTAGAGGACCACTCATGCAAGAAAAGATTGCAACACAAACAGAGGCATTGGAATTGGCAATGAAGCTAGAGGCTTCACCTATTGGAGATGGTGCTGCAGGAATGATACAGATTCAGTCACAATTAGCTAATCTGACTATTCATCTCCAAGACATAAAAAGAGTAAAAGAGGTGCAGGAATACCTCTGGTGTATGCGATGTTGAACCAATGGACATACCAAATATCATTGTTCGGCTTACATGAACTACATCTCGTCTGATGCGCCAAACCCATTGAGTAACTAGGAGCTGCCCCGATGAATTAACATATGCTAGACAAGAGGACATCACGACGTAGATTGCATGTTCATGCAGAAGACGGTATGTACCCCATCTAGTCTATATTGTAAATTTTGTAAATCTGTAGGCCATGATGAAAAAGATGATAGGGCCTACCAACTTATGAGAGAGAAAATGGTAGATGCATATCTAATGAATACTAAGGAGAAAATAAATATTGAACAAGCTCAAGTGTAGTTCCAGACTACACCTCAGTTCCAGACTACGCCTCAATTCTAGGCTACGCTTTAGTTTGAGGCTACGAAGCAGTTTCAGATGGAACTATAGTTTTAGAATATGGGCCCGTATAACCCATATCAACAGCAATATGCACAACCGCAATATCTTCCAAAACCACCTCAACCTCAGTTGAGGGGGGTGGCAATTACAGGGGCCAAGGAGGAGGAGTATTTGGCCGAGGAAGAGGGCTAGTGGTATGCTACAATTGTGGAGTGCAGGGCCACTATTCTAGAGACTGCCACAAACCTATGAAGACTTGCTCATATTGCAAGCAAGAGCACAATGCAGAGCAATGGCCACAACTTATCTCTAGATGGAAATCTTGGATGGTTGGAGAAGCTAACCCAGCACCAAATCTTGCACCGAATGCTCCCATCCTGAATGCTAATGGCAACATACAAATGATAGTCACAGAAGCATGAGAACCAAGTGTATTTGTGATAACAAGGGGAGGTGCCACGATGGGTGCAGATCAAGCTACACAAATAGAGCCTGTGACCTGTTGCGCAGAAGAAAGCACACTTGATGTTCAAGAGAAGAAGCACATATTCATGGATCTACATCCAGAGTTCATAGGAAGGGAACAACCATCTACCTCAGGCCAAGTGAAAGATATGTCTGAGAGATTCTAGAAGATATTCAAACAACAAACTGCAAGCAAGAGTGCAGATAAGGTTAGTAAACTTAAAACATTCATGTCAAGTTGTTTGGCGCTAATCCATGATAAGGATGCACTTGCAGAATTGGAAGCGCTTATCGAAACGCTTTCGGAGAAAGACCCTCCAGCAAAGAAGGTTAATAGTGTCAAGACAAAGTTTGAAATGGGACATGAACTCAGGATGTCTGTGCAAATTGGTGATTATGACATGGACTATATCATCCTCGACCTGGGATCCGATGTTAACATCCTGACGTGCTAGATGTGGGAAATAATGGGAAAGCCACCCCTAGAATGGTCCCCAATTCAATTAAGGCTTGCTAATCAGGAAAAGGTCCTGCCCGTTGGTAGGTTGAGTCAAGTCCAAGTGGATATTGAAGGATTGTGTACTTTTGCTGACTTCGAGGTAATCAATGTAGTAGACGATACTAACCCATATCCCATGCTGTTGGGGATTGACTGGGCGATGGGAAACAAAACTATTATAAATTTCAAAATAAGGACCCTATCATTTTAAGATGATGAGAGGAGGGTAGTTGTACCCCTTGATCTACTGAAAGGAAAACGATACGTTGAACCAGTGTTCAACAAAGGGCAAGGTGACCACCTTGACAGCATCCATAATGTCATTTCCCTTAAGGAGGATTATATTAATTCTACCACGGATGGTAACCTGAGCTGGGTGCGCAAGTTCATGCACATCAGACTCAGGGGAGGCACTTGAGAACCGGCAGAACCAATTACATAAGGTCTCAATGAGGAGGTGTGCCAGGATAACTAAGTCTATCCGACGAGTGGAAACTCAGTCGCGACCCGTTGCCTACATATGAAGGACTGCCTAGCTTGGCAACATTCTTCACTGATTTTGAATAATTAGTAACAAAGATGCAATGATTATTTGCACTGGAATTTGTGTTAAAAGATACACCCACGCGATGATTGGGTACACACAAAAGCTCGATAACTGACTGGCCGCAGTGTAGACAACTATTGGAAGTAAGGTTCAGAGACGAGGTCAAAACTATGACTCAAAGGTATACATGGTTATCTGACCTTGTTGAACACTTGGAGTAGTGTTACGCAACATTCTCGAACTACCCGCGCTAGGAGTGGGTTCACCACTTCATCCATACTCTTGAAATGGCACCCAGAGGCTGGTACACATCTATGGAGCTGTGCCAGGAAATAAGAGAATGGGAAAAGGTTGCGCATAATTTCATATACACATTCTAGTTCGCAGATGAGAAACCAATAGTTGATATTGCATTGAAGGATATTAAGGAGAAGATATTCATGGATATCCCACTGGGGATCGAGTATTCCCAGCCCTGTACTACACATTCCCACCATTTTTGTGAGACAGTTCAGCACTGGATGTCATTCTATAACCTCTTCGGAGATCCGGAGGATGATCTGACTGACATTAATATTCCAAATTCGGAAGGATTGCGTGCAATAGAAGGAAGCGGCATTTCCAGTGAGCATTTCATCAAGCCACTAAAGATCAAGAAAGTTAACATTGGGTCGGAGGACAATCCGAAATTTGATAACATTGGAGACTATTGGGACGAAGAGATAGTAGCCAAAATCACTAATCTATTACATGAAAATTCTGCTCAAACCCAACGCAAATTCTGCTCAAACCCGACGCAATATTGGTAAAACAACACCCGTACAGACTAAATGCACGCTATAAAGAAAAAGTGAAAGCAGAACTAGATCACATGCTAGAATAAGGAATCATTGAACCTGTTGAAGAGTTGGAGTGGATAAGCCCTATAGTGATTCGGGACAAGAAGGCGACAGGAAAGGTCAAGATCTATGTCAACCTTAGGAAGCTAAACGATGCCTGCTTACATGATCCATTCCCAACACCATTTGTAGATGAAGTCTTGGAAAGCGTCAGCAGATAAGAAATGTACTCATTCACAGACAGATTCTCAGGCTACCATCAAGTCAAAATTGCGCAAGAGAACCACCACAAAAAAACCTTTGTTACAGAATGGGGATGCTACCAATACACAATAATTCCATTTGGCCTTAAAAACACCCCTGCTATTTTCTATAGAATAGTAGTTTCTACGTTTAAATATTTCATTCATAAGTTTCTTGAAGTATATTTTGATGACTGGACGGTCTTTGGTATGGTGAGAGACCATATTGAGAATCAGCGCATGATGCTAGAAAGGTGTCGCCAGTATCAAATTGCGTTGAAAATTGAGAAAATGTATATTTTGCGCACCATTTGGTGTACTGTTGGGCCATGTAGTATGCTGTGATGGGATCTTGGTCGACCTCGCAAAGGTGGCAATTATTTGTGACTTTCCTCCACCCACATCGGTCACACAACTCAGATCCACATTGGGAAATACTGGATATTATCGAAAATTCATAGGAGGGTATGCAGAGATAACTGCCCCAATGGAGAAGCTACTGAAGAAGGATGCCAAGTTCGAGTGGAACAAAGACTGTTAAGAAAGTCTGGATAAGATGAAGAACAAAATGGCCATAGCACCGATATTGATATTCCCAGACTGGAAGAAGGATTTCCATGTACATGTTGATGCATCATCAATTGCACTCGGTATAGTATTAACAAAACCAAGAGAGGGCACAATTGACCACCCAATTGCATTTGCAAGCAGGAAACTATCAATAGTAGAGAAGAAATACACCACAATTGAAAGAGAAGGGCTTGCAATGGTCTATGCACTAGAAAAGTTCATACATTACCTATTGGGTGGACACTTAAAAATGTTCATTGATCATTCTGCGCTAAAGTACCTGGTCAATAAGCTAGTGTTGGGGGGGAAGATCTGTTGATGGCTCCTCCTATTTCAAGAATTTGACTTTGACATCATTGTAAATCCAGACCGACTGAATGTTGGGCCAGACCACTATCACGCATTGAAAGTGGTGAAGAACCAAACATCTTAGAGGATAATTTTCCTGATGCGCGGTTGTTTACTATTGACGTTGTCAATAAAGAATTTGATGCTATTATACACTTATTGAATACAGGCTATGCACCTGAAGGTTATTCGACATGGAAAAAGAAACAATTAGTTGTCAAGGCCACAGACTACATGCTAATCATAGGACAACTGTATAAGTTGGGTCCAGATGAAATATTGCACAGATGCGTCTTCGATCATGAAAGGTAATGGGTAATGGCTGAAGAGCATGTGGGTGTTCTAGGAGGACACTAAGCCGGGAAGGAAACGGTGTGCAAGATTTTGCAAGCTGGACTCTGGTGGCCAACTGTACATATGGATACAAGGAAATACTGTCGTGACTGTGATAAGTGTCAAAGAATAGGGAAACCATCATGGCGTGATGACATTCCAATTGTGCCACAAATTACACTGCAGGACTTTGATAAATGGGCAGTGGATTTTGTCGTCCTATTAGTCCGCCAGGGAAACAGATTGATGCGCACTATATTATAATTGCTAATAGATTACTTGACAAGATGGGAAGAAGTGGAACCTGTGAAAGATTGCAGCACCAAAAATGCAACAAAGTTTCTTTTTGAAAATGTAGTCACAAGGTTTGGTTGCCCAAAGATCCTTATCAGTGACCAAGGTATGCATTTTGTAAATAAGCTAATTGTTGAATTGAATACAGAATTACAAATCTAGCACAATAATACAACACCCTACCATCCTCAAGCAAATGAAACTATTGAGGCCTTCAACAAGATATTGGAGAATGCTTTGACCAAAGTCTATAATGTGCGTAGAGATGACTAGGACCATAAAGTCTCAGCAGTATTATGGGCTTACCGAACAACATGTAAACGACTAACTGGATACAGTCCTTTCTATTTAGTCTATGGACAAGAAGAAATCGTGCCCATGGAGTACATTGTGCCGACCCTACAAATTCCTGCGCCAACAGAGATGACAGATACTGACGTTGTAGAGGAAATACTTGCGCAGTTGATTAGAATGGAGGAAGAACGCTTCATTGCAGGCTTCCATCAAAATGTGGAAAAATAGCGGCAGAAAGCGTGGCATGACCGCCGCATTAGAACAAAGCAGTTCAAGGTTGGAGGGCTTGTTATGATGTATGACAACAAATTTCTCAAGCACCCAGGTAAGCTCAAAATGCACTGGCTAGGCCCATATGTGGTTGCGCACATTACTGAAGCAGGCACAGTAAAACTAAATAAGCTGAATGGAACATCGGTTGCGGGTATGATCAATGGAAGCCGATTAAATCCATACAATGATAACTACAGCACGGTCCCATAAGGCTGGGGCTTGCAGCAAAACTAAAAAAAAAACGCAAGGAAAAAAATGCGCAAGAGAGGTAGCAAGAGGAAGGTGAAAAAAAATCAAAGAAACGGTTGTGCATGTCATGCCACCTACTATGTCCACTGCTTAGTGGCTTGTGTTGGAGTCATTTACCCAACATGCACAATTAATTTGGTCAATTTGTCCTTGTTAAACCACTATCCTAAGTTTAATTGACTTAATCGGCATCAGATGAGAACTCTATGACATCAATATGAGCACACCCATGCCTACCTTCAATTAGGGAGTCTAACTGGGCTTCCTCCTTCAATCAGGGAGCCATTCTAGGGTGATCTGAGTGTCATAAATGCACCTAATTGCTAAATGATTGTTACAATAAGTTAAACTGAGTTGTGAAGGCAACTCCATTTCATTTATTGATTATTTATATTTATATTTATGAATTGGAGACAACTAGGGCGCCTCCAACCACTTCTGATGACCAGTTTGACTTCAATTAACCTCATCGGGGTTCATTGGAGTTAATGATGCGCTGCCACTTGTTGATTGGCATGGAGTGACATGTGTCTAAGCTACTTTCAGTTAGACTCAGTCATCCATTTCACTTCGATACAGTTAGGGCTCAGTTGAGTCAATCACGACTTGATCAATGGGTTAACTAGGTGTGTTTACTATGGCTGACATTCAGTTAAGCTACACCAATTCATTCAATTCGATGACCTCCTTGGGAATTCGAATTGTCTTGGAATTCATGCACCTTGCATGATCATTGTATTGTATTACTCATTCTTTATTGATTATATAGAGCTACTACTCTCATTGCAGCACCATTATGCCATTTTCATGCTTAATTGTCTAAAATCTCTTATGAGCCTGTGTTTCTAGTCCCTAGATTACTATGACAGATTAAGATGGTATCAGAGATCATGACAAGATGAAGCTCATATCTCTCAAAAACATGGTTTTTGACATATCTTGTATGAAAAATTGAGCAAAAATCTAAAAATTCCAGCACTGTACCAGAAGCAAGGGCTTACCACTTAATACCCCGAGTTAAGGAATTGTTGATCAAGATTACTTGATCAACTATGTTGGGTGTGATGAAAGCATAAAATGTGCAGGCTGTTTGACCTTACAGTGCCCCTTTTGTTCTGATTTGCAGTTTGAACAGGTGAAAAGCATTCCCTACAGCAGTTTGAGATGGCTTCTTCCGTCGAACTCTTGACTTTGTTCAATTTCCATTCATGGAAAGGAGATATGGAGATCCAGCTATGTGCAAGAGGAATCTACTGGGTCACTATGTGTTGTAATGGATAATTCACCTAATAACCTAGGTCTGGGGGTTACCAACATACTCTAACACTTGTAGACAATTTGATTATAAAAGAACAAATAGGAAATAGGGAAGTAGCAGGAACTTACTTGTAATAAACGAAGGTTGATCCAAGCTAACTTCTTCCTCTTTGCTTCACTTCTACAATCTCCAGGATAGTTCCTCCCTCAACCTGTTAACAAAGATTCTTCCAATATATAGTATGATTCATATATAAAGATGCAGGTTAGGGAAATCACATATTATAATGAAATATAAACATTTACCAAGCCACAACACATGAAACACAATATGGAAGAAGTAATCTGCTTTATTAACAATAATAGAGGGAGTTTAGGTTACAACCCAATGTCTGAACAAGGGACTCCTCTGTCACCAAAGGACTTTGAGTTTCTCTGCTCCAAAGATTTTGTAGAAAATCCACCAGCATAACTTTGCTCTCCAAGTATGAATATCGAACACCCTCCCCAAGGCCTCTATTTATATGGATGAAATGAGGCAGTTCTCAAAGGTTAGGGAGGTTATAGCAATTAATGGGATTAAGGTAAATGAAACAACTAATCTCCCATTAACTCGTGTTTTTAAAAAATAATTTTGAGGAAACCATGCGCGGGTCTATAGTAAAGCAACCCGCGCATGATGCGCGACTCTATACAATTGCAACCCGCGCATAGATGTATGCGCGACCTGCTGAACATAATACTCGCGCATATGCGCGAGATGCCAATAGAGATAGTCGCGCATGCACTCAAAATCTCAAAATAGCAAAGTAACCAGCTGGGCATATAGGCAATGTATTTCATCATCAACCAAGGTATAATGAAACTAGGCAAACCTCAATCCAAAAGTGTCCTTTTGTGTGCCGACCTGAGGGATGTCAGCACTCGGACGGAGAGGTGTCAATCAGCTGTATAACAGATGCCCCCTAATGTGTGAGGTCAGAGGGGAACGATGGCCAAAATACATTATAATACTAACTTTGGAGAAACTCAGAAGTCCAGTGGAGCAGAAGGAGTACCTGAAACCAATACATAATAATGTCATATACAAAGCTATATCTGAGGATTCTATGTTCAATTTACTGGAACACTAGCTCCTTTACAATATGAGAGAACATCATATAATACGGGTAAAACCACGTATGTACAAAGGTGGATCAAAGCCACAATATAACAATGATGAGTCTTCAAAGATCTGGAAGCTGGATATAGAAACGGAACATAGTCTTGCGCAACTTAGTTCATAAGTGAGGAACTAAGGTATTCATACAAGATCCCAAAGAACCAAGTACAATCCAAGCCATGTGAATAAGGGTAAGTTGAAGTTGAACATGGAGATGATTCAACAGTTTGTCAATCAATAGATGAGAATTGACAACTGAAGCAAAGGAGTTCACCAATGATGAAAGTGAATCCAGAGGTACTACCATCAAACTCTAGGTCTTCGTCATCAGGAAGTGCTGAAACTGAACCATACTGTGATAAGGAAGGCAATAGATCCTCCAACGGATCACAAGAGTGACTAGGAACTGGGCAAAAGAAGGTAGACACAAGTAAAAGGATAAAAGATATAACGGTGATTGGATCAGGCTATAAATCAGATAGTGAGAAGAATCCTTGAACAGTGAGCACGACACAGAGATGACCCAAGGCAGCGTATAACAGATAG